>APFE030270741.1:0-20180 GCA_000404065.3 Pinus taeda | reverse complement strand
CGTGGAGGTGAAATCAATGGACTATATTCAGGACCCTTTCTTCCTTTGTTCCTGTAAGTTTTTCCACTTCACGTAGCTCCAAACACCAAGGTAGCTACATAACCCATTTTTCGCACAATAGCATTTTAATCCAGGTATTCAAAGATTTCAAGTACTTACCTCATGGACCTTTGAAAAAGCGTCGCTCCGCCACGTTGTAGTTGACTGAGGTGTCGATCATGAATTTAGTCACAAATCCTCCTATGATGCAATCGAGTCAATGATTGACAACGCGGGCGATCTTTTCCTCAGATGCTTCCAATTTTTGTACTAGCACCGAGGTCCAAACAATAGGACCATCAAGTCTCCACCTTCCTTGGCTATTTGCTAGATTCGTGATCCACTCGTATAGCTCAACCGGAAAGGAGAAGGAAAATATTTTGTGGATCTTTATATATAGGTATCTGTCCAACCACTGTTCCTTTTTCAGTCGCAGGTTTTTGTCTCCTGCGCCATGAATTCGTGGATCTTTTTATCCAACCAGTCTCCCATCTCTTTCTTAGTTGGATTCCAGTGATATGAAATCACACATCTCTCATGCAGATTCCGGTCCCGGCAGCGGAACCATTTGTTGGCTTATGGGGGCGTGACCCAAGTTCAACGTTAATTATCTAAACAAATCCCTACACTATTGGTCATTTCGGCATCAGCCCGTGGAGCGTGAACCAAAGTCTCACCCGAAGCAATATGGGGGGATGTTGGAACCAAGTTTTGCACCCTGAGATGGTTGTGATGTCATTTTATTCCTTCCATTCATGCCTTCACAGAGTTTACTTATATCTAGGGCTTGCAAGACTAGCCCACTATTCCGTCCTTCAGTACCTTCGCGAAAGGGTACGATTGACCTTTGTGCAGCCCTAACCTATGTCTCAGGTACTTTCACGCCTCTTTAGTAGCGTACCATGCATATTTCCAAACTAGTCTAAGTGTCTTACTTATTGCGTTAAGTAATCATAGTTAGCACCGCGTAAACAGATGTTCTTACTTGCGTTCACTTAACCAACGTAATTACATACATTCGCGCATCATATAGAATTATAAAAGAAATTCATACATAACATGTCAAGATGTATTAACAGGAACAAATACACAGAATTTGTAGAATACTTCTCTTTATTGATATCTTTTATGTGATTACAGACTCTATCCACCCTACACACATAGTTGCAGGGGTCCACGCACTCAGCTGCGGACTTCCACCCTAGGCCTCTGCGCACTCAGCTGTAGAGTCTCTACCTATGCTACAACCCAAAAATTAGACTTCTTACTTTAGAGCTATGACTATCTTACTCAAAACCCATTACTATAAACCCACTTAAAGCTTAGCTCCTTTTATACAATCCCATGGTCCATGGATCATGTGTAGATCTCCTACAGTTGACTTTACTTTACAGAAACAAGGGCGTGCGACCACAAAATGCAGATTCTTTACAAGTTTATTACAAAATTTGACCCAAACATGGGCTTTTAGCCCCAATACTTTCCTTGGGGGATCCGTTCCCAACAGAGATTACTTGGGAATGTATGGGGAATCTGAAGCTATAGTGGTCTCCAATTCAGCTACACACGGTGAACCAACAAAAAATAATTCCAATGGATCGCTTGCATGGAGTAATTGTAGATATTGAAGGCGCAAGAGAAGTGGCCGATTTGAAGTTATCGAGATCATTGATGACAGTAATCCATACCTAGCTTTGTTCGGGATTTATTGGGCCTTTGACATGAATGCAATCATTAACTTAAAGAAGCGAAGCACGGTATTTGAAAAGAATGATCTTCGAGTAATTGTCCCGCTGGATCTAGCGAAAAGTGCGCGATACACATAACCAAATCGTGACTATTATGAATATGAAGACATTGAGCACATATATAAGTTAACTACACGAAATGAAGATTGGATCAATCCCACTATGGATGGAAGGATCAGCTAGGAGAAGGACAGTTCCTTCCAATCAGACTCAGAGAAGGAGTTATAAAATTGGTAGAATCGGTTGCATGAGGTCTCTACAATGTGATGTAATCAGCTTACAAAGTCGCTGCGATGTGTATATATTGAGGTACGTACGTTACCTTATTATGATGGCTTGGATGATGTCAATATATTTCTTGACCATTTTGAAAAGGATGTACCAAAGGAACATTGGTTCCAAGCCTTAGATCTAGCATTGAGATCTATGCCTGCAAGATGGTTGGGTACGCACAAGAATAGTTTTGTTGACTAGAAGGAATATCGTAAAATGATGCGATTAAGATTTGGCTATGCGAATACCCAACTCACTGAAAAATACAAAGGGAAGGATGATCCACGCGAACATCTCATGAAATGGACTCAGACATGGGGTGTGATACCTCAACTTGAGTGGGTGCATATCTTTATTCATACATTGGATGTTATCCCAAAGAACTGGTATCTAAAGACGTAGCTGTGACATGGGACCGCTGATTGGAATGAAATGAAGGAAAGTTTCTTGTTGACATTCAGTTTCGATGATGGGTTCGAATGTATCAATGAATCACTTCAGGAAATTAAAGCAACAACCTTCCGAGTTCCCATAGAGCCTATCACATGGGTACAACTTGATTGGAGTACACAACTACAACATGCTTCAGAATGTTACAATGTCAAGGTGGAGGAAGGTGATGAGGATCCGTGGAATATTAATATCCCTGAATCATAGGGAAAGTGTGAAGTTGGTGGACATAATGCAGAGATCCCTAATATTTCACAACCGGTGCACACAAAATAGGTAAACATTGGTTCAGAAGCATAACCAAAATTTGCAAACATTAGTGACTATTGGGATGAAGATATAGTGGATAAGGTCACTGAATTATTACACAAATATCAGGATTTATTTCCAACTAAGTTCTCTGACTTGAAAGGGATAGTAGGAGATTTGGGTATGATGAAGATCAATCTGAAACCTAATGTGAAGCCAGATAAGCAATGCCCATATCAACTGAATCCCAAATAATATGCTTGCGGCCAGAATAATTAAGCCCATAGAAGAATACGAATGGGTCAGTCCTATGGTGGTCCAAGAGAAGAAAACGAAGGGTGATATCAGGATATCAGGATCTGCGTAGATCTGTGGAAGTTGAATGATGCATGCATACATGATCCATTCCCTACGTCGTTTACAGATGAAGTTCTCGAGAATATTTGTGGACGGGAAACTTATTCATTTAATGATGGATTCTCGGGATACCACCAAATTAAGATTGTGCTAGGGAATAGAAGTAAGACTACCTTTGCTATAGAATGGGGGTCGTTCCAATATACAATCATACCTTTTGGACTAAAAATTATTGTGCTATTTTCTCAAGGGTGGTTAACATTCAAGGAATTCATTAATGAGTTTTTGGAAGTCTACTTCGATGATTGGATAGTGTTTGGGATGGTCAAGAAACATGTCTCTAGTCTACGTCTGATGTTAGATACATGTAGGAAGTATCATATATCCTTGAACTTGAATAAATGCATTTTTTGTGTACCTTAAGGAATATTGTTAGGACATATTGTCTATAAGCAGGGATTGATCGTAGACCCTGCTAATATCAGCATAATTATCAATCTCGATCCCCCTAGGAACGTAAAGCAACTACGCGTGACATTGGGTCATACTAGGTACTATACGAAGTTTTTTAAGGCATGTGCGCATATCACTACGCCCATGGAAAAGTTGTTAAAGAAGGATGCTACGTTTTCTTGAGACGATGATTATCAAAAGAGCTCAGATACTCTGAAGGAAAAGATGGTTACAGTGCAAATCCTAGTAATAATAGATTGGAAGAATGAATTTCAAGTGCATGTGGATGCATCTTACATAGCGTTGGGAGTCATCTTAACTCAACCAGGAGCAGGTGATATCGATCACCTGATTGCCTTCGCTAGTTGAAAACTATCTAAGGCCGAGAAGAACTACTCAAGCACAGAGCACGAAGGATTGGCCATTGTTTATGCACTACATACATTCATGTATTATTTTGCTAGGTGCACACTTTAAGATGTACATGGACCATTTTGCTTTGAAGAACCTGGTCATAACCCTATGATGTGGGGGGGGATTTGTAGGTGGTTGCTCCTTTTCCAAGAATATGATTTTGAAGTGATAGTGAATCTAGGGAGATTGAATGTCAGGCTGAACCACCTTTCTAGGATCGATAATGGTGAAGAACCTACAAATATTAATGAAAGATTACTTGATGCGCAACTCTTTGCTATGCGAATAAGAATTTTGCAGACATTATTCTGTTTTTATCTACTGGAATAGCTCCTAAAGGTTATACGACACAGCATAAGAAGGAATTAGTTTTCAGGGCTACATATTTTTCTGTGATTGCAGGGAAATTGTATAAGAAGGGGTCGAGTGAAATTATACGTCGATATGTGCCGGAATATGAAAGACACAGTATTTTAGCTGAAGCACATGTTGGTATCATTGGAGGACACTATGCAGGCAAGGAAACTTCGTAGAAGATCCTATGATTAGGATTATGGTAGCCAATGGTACATAAATATTCCAAGGAATATTGCAGTGCGTGTGATGTGTGTCAAAGGACTGGGAGACCATCGCGAAGGAATGAACTTCCATTAAATCCACAAGTCAAACTACAAGTATTTGATCAATGGGAAATTGACTTTGTTGGACCTATTCAACCACCAGGGAAGAAGATGGGAGCACGTTATATTATCACTGCGACGAAGTACTTAACCAGGTGGGCTGAGGCACAACCTGTGAAGGATTGCAGTGCAGACACTATGGTGAGGTTCATATTCAAGTTTATTCTGTCAAGGTTTGGATGCCCCAAGATTCTGATGAGTGAAAAAGGTTCACATTTTTTGAATGAGACAATTGCGACTTTAACAGAAGAGTTCCATATCTACCATCAAAAGAGTACGCCATACCATCCCCAGGTGAATGGCACTATCGAAACTTTCAACAAGAGCTTGGAAAATACCCTCAAAAAGGTCTGCAATGTTAATACGAATGATTTGGATGTGTGCATACCAACAATTCTATGGGCATATAGGACTACCTGTAAGAAATTGACTGGGAAAACAACTTTTCGACTAGTTTACGAACAAGAGGCATTAATTCCAATGGAATACATAATGCCCAGCCTACAAATCACAACAGTAATCGAGATGGAATATCGCAACATGATGGAGGAATGCCTAGCGCTGCTGCTTGCATTAAAGGAAGACCACTTTTTGGTTGGCTTTCATCAACAGGTACAAAAAGCTAAAGAAAAGGCATGGCATGATTTTCACATTAAGCAGCGCACTTTCAAGACTGGTTATTTGATCCTGATGTATGACAACAAGTTTACCAAATTTTCAGGGAAGTTTCAGATGCACTGGCTAGGACTGTATGTAATTAAGGATATTTTGGATGGTGGCATAGTTCAGCTTGCGAAGCTGAACAAGGAATTATTTACTGGCAGGATTAATGGGAGAAATTTGAAGGTTTACAGGGATGATCCCACCCCTGCGCAATTACTGCAAGAAATTATTAGTACTTATGGAAGTTGAAAGAAAACGCAAGACTATAAACTGCTCTTCTGAGGAGAAAAAATATCAAAGAAGGAAGGTTGTGCTATGTTTTGGAAGATGGTGCAGGTGGAAGCTGCAATGAGGTAGTTGTGCTAGAAGGGGGATTTCTGCGCAACCTACCCAAAAAGTGACCGTTGGAACAACTACAGTTGATTTGACAATGGTTTTTTCGTTAAAAGGAGAGGGGAAATGCATTTAAGGCATAAATCTAGGAAAATATGCCGCCAAATTCACATTTATGAGGAAGATTTGAGGGGGAATGGACATTTTGAATTTTAGTTGGGTTATAAATATGGCACCCCCCTCCACATTCATAAAATTTTCTCTTTTATAGAGCTTATGTTGTGATTTTGTGCCTAAGTATGAGTCACAGGAATTTTTGGATGTGTGAGTGGGCGAAATTAGAAAGGGAATTCTTGTAGAGAGGCCTTGTACATATCATGACTGCTACACAGCCTGCCCATACCACAACGTTGAGATCCCTTAGATGGAAGCCTGATGCCTCAGTAACAACAACTAAGAAGCAGAAAAAGCCCCAACAGACCCTGGTTCGACAATCATCGTGGAGAGTAAAAATTGAGCAGAGACAGAAGGGTAAGATGGATAAGAAGAAACAACCCATGGAACCACATGACTTGGATGTGGAGGAGTTGGTCAGTGTCTTTGAAGACTTCAGCGTAGAAGACGTAGAACTTTTTGCCAGGTTTCCTCCGTATATGCCACCATGGAAGTCAACATCTAAGGTCATGAAGGATCCAAATGTTGTTAAATATAATGTTTTCACTTCATTGTTACCTGAAGACATGCCTATTGAGGGCAAATTGTTGGATCAGGTACCGTCCGTGAAAATGGAAAACTGGGATTTAAATTATCGCAGTAAATATACCTAGTTTGAGCCCCGGCAGTACCTCAAATCCTTCTATTATGAAGAAGCAGGTGTCACATGCGTTGAGCCTATGAAGTGGGTTGCTAGAATTGAGCATGTGGGTCTGTTGAACATGTTGTATGTTCCCCATTTTGGGTGTAGTATCATCAACACTATTTGTGTGTGCCAATTGTTGGTGTTGGTCCATGATCGGGTGCCTATGACCGGGAGAGCCTATCCCTTTTGATGAGATTCTGATAAGATGAATTACCATGATGTCGTGTTAGGGGGGGAATCCGAATGATGCTTTTGTAGGAAAGTCACAAGAGAAGAAACTAGCAGATCAAATGAATAGTGACTTTGGCCTGATCAAGAAGTCTCAGGGCTATGTTGTTAGCTCTATCAACGATGAGGTTGTGTGGTTTTCCGCCTCTATTTTGGTAGGGAATATTATGTGAAAGTGTCACGTAGATGAAGCGTCATCCCCTGTTGTGTCCTTGACTGCACAGTGCAGCCAGGGGGTCCAGTTTAACTGGGCAAGGTCCCTGTGCTAGGAATTCCTAGATGATTGTCGTGAAGCACAAGAGGAAGGAAATTTGTTCCATTATGCATGGATATTTCTTCTAATTGCGTTAATCGCTTGGAAAGCACCGAAGGAATTGCAGTTCCCTATGGTGGACCTAGATATCTGTGAAGATGCTTGATATTCCTCATTATGGGCATCCAAATACCCTACAAGGGCTATGGAGAATAATGTCTTTTGGGTTTTGTTCGAAATAGAGTTGCGCATGGTGATTAATCAACAACCGCAGTTATCACCTGCCCTATTTCATTAATATCGTGATGTTGCGAAGTTTAAGGTTGATTTTCACAATGTCTATATCTGTGCCAAGAAGGATGTGACAAAAGAGTGGCATGCACTTCCATTCCTGGTAGCCGAAGGACATATTTTTGTTATCATCAGTAAGTGGTCGAGTAATTGGCTCACCCTGGCTAAGCCAACGACAGTAGTATGTACAAGCAAGATCAAGGTTGAGAAGAAGGATCCCATGAAGGATCCCAAGAAGGATTCCTAGAAGGAGCCCAAGAAAGTCACTATTGATCTAGAGGAAACCATTGTGCTAGAGACTGAGTCCACAGTTGGCATAGACACTTGTGAGGAAGAAGAGGGTGTCGAAGACCCTTTTGTGGGAACGAAGGACTTCAAGTCTCCATTCATTATCAAGAAACGACAGAAATAGAGCACTAGCGAAGCACAAAAGAAACAAAAATTGGACAAGTCCACCCGTGTAGAGCCACTGACCCATACAGAGGGGGATCTTGATGAAATTGGGGATATTATCTGATCTGCGATGGAGGACATATGGGGGAACATAGAAGAGAAATATCAGTCTATCTTGATAAAGGTCCAATAGGGCCTTCAGGAATTGCAGGTGTAGACCAATGTTCTACAAGCGAGCATGGGTCAAGCAAGAGTGGGTCAAGACAACCTAAAGCAAGTTAGTGTGACAACCTTATAGGCAGAACTTACCGCATCCCTTTGCATAATGTAGTTTCCAGAGGGATCATTACATGTTTATACTTCAGAAGACAGGGCACACCTCCTACATATGAATAACTTGAGCCTAAACCTTGCGGCGCTCCCCATTCAGAAATTGCATGAGCTACATCAAGGAGCCTTGGATGAGCTTAGGGTCCGGGAACAGTAGGCATTACTGGTTATTAGTGAAGTCAAGACTATCAACCAGAAAATGTTTGAGGAAAATACACAGGCACTCAAGGAACGAGAAGAGGTTGTTGCGCGCAGTCAACAGCTAGAGGTAGCAACAACATAGGTATGTAGTGACCCTCCAGAGCTCTAGATTTTAGCAGAGGCAGCTTTGACTGAAAAATTACAGAAGTTGGCAGCCACGGTCAAAGAATCTAAGGATGAGGTAGGAAAGGTGTGGTTTGAGCTGCAATTTCAGATCTCCGAGCTTCAGAAGAAGTTGTAGCCTACCACCCCTCCAAAAGTCCAAGAGCAGTGTGAGGTTGTTATTAAAGATGATATGGAAATTCTTGCCGCTATAATTAACAACTGCAACCAAATTTTTAAAAGTACAATGGAAATGTGGGCCTCGATGCAAGAGGACCCGCTTCTGCAAAAACTTGAAGTTGACATCCACGAAAAGCAACTGCAGTTTGATGAGATCAGGGTGACAACGCGGACCTTAGCACTTGTGCAAAGGTTCACCAGACTCTAAGAAGGGATTGATGAGCTGTGTCAGAAGGCCTCTATCATCTCAACAAGTATGCAAACATGGGCCAACAAAGCAAGTCAATTGTCAAAGAACATCCAGAGAAAATTAAAATCCCTTCAGCAGATGCAAAGGACGATGATTTTAGTAGTCGCAAGGCCAACTATAGAAAATTTGGTAAAAGAGGTCTGGCAAACCATCGCGCAGAGTACAATAGAACTTCAAGCCTCGAAGTCCGAATTCAGTGGTCTCAAAGTACTCGTCGAGGATATACCAGTAGAGTGAATCGGAGACGAGTCACATCTTTGTGTTGGGGGCCTGTTGGGATAGGGTCCCCTGGGTCAAGTTTTGTTAAGATATTGTAAAGTCTCTGCAATTTGAGGATCAGAGCACAAGTAGCACAAGTCACTAGGAGTCAAGGGGCTTTAAGAAGGTCAAATCCCCTTAGTTTTTGTATTGTTTTGAGATCCGCCCATGGTTTGCAGACCATGGTATTGTAATGGGAAAAATATATAAAACGGTGTCTTAGCGGATCTAAGATAGAATCAATGAATAGAATGGGATTTTGATATGTTTTGAGTATGTAAAGGTACGATATTTTTGTATTTTTGGTGAAGGGTTTGGCTCCTACAACTGAGTGCGCGAAGACCTTGGTAAATCCGCAGCTGAGTGTGCAGGATTTGGAAGTTTGTATGAGGAAGATATGAAGTAATAAATAATATTTGAAGAAATTTTGTGTCCAACATATATACTTGTGTGTTTTTTGTATTTATGCGCAATTGAATGCCATTTATCGCTATTTTTGTCTTAAGTGCTCCGCAAAGATCTGGATCTACTGTTTTATGTTATTTTGTGCATGACTAGACGTTTACATGAAGCTCATAAGTCTGTTTAACTGAAAATCACTTTAAGTTTGGGGATTTCATGGATAAGGGTTCACGAAGGTTAGATCAGGCTTGAAACTGAAGAATCGCCCTAACCCCACGTCACATAGCCTTATGGATGCAAAAACATTGTTCTAACATCTCCCAATACTGCCTCGGGTGAGACTGTAGCCTACACTAAGTGGGTTGTTGCCGAAAGGGCCGATAGTGTAGGTTTTTGTTGGTTAACACATCTAAATCTGAACCTGGGTCCAAGCCCCCTCAAGCCAACAAAATTTCCTAGGTTAATTTCTTATGAACATTAGTGTTTATATGTTTTTATTGACCCCAAACATATTCTTTAACTATTTACTCATTGGTGCTATGAAATTACATTTCTCCTCATATTAAAAATGTATTTTACTCCATTGGAATTAGGCTATTCACCCACAGTGTTTGAATTTGTTAAATTGTTCCTCTATAATTTATGAGATTCTTTGCATAAATTTAGGTAGAAGTAAAAAGTAAATATGTAGTATATTCTTTATATTTCGATAATTAGACATATTTAGCATATATTACTTCCCACCATAATTTATGGAATTCTTTGGATAAATTAGGTAGGAGTAAAAAGTAAATATGTTGTCACATAAATATTGCAAAAACCCAAAAAATTAACACGTGTTTTTCCTTGCAAGATCTTTTGGCTCTAAAACCATGTTGAGTTCTTTCTTATTTTCAGATCTTGGTAATTATTGCCTTATAATCAATAATTACACTTGAAAAAATCTCAACCTTAATTGTTATTTTACGATTGAGTAAACGTTAGTAGATTGATATAAGATATATGAGATATTGTTGATGTTTGATTATAATTGAGGATCCCCGTATATATAAATAGTCGGGGTGTCTTGTCATTAATAGACATGTCTTTTCTCTTTTTTTCATGTATGTGAGAGTGAGAGAGCTGGTATTATTTATGTTTATATTTTATATTATATATATGATATAATATATAAACTTATATTATTATACATAAGAAAATGTATATTATACATTGTTGTTCATTGTTGTTCGGAAGGAAATACCTTCTACTGCTTTATAAACCATCAACAGTTATGGAGTCTACCATCCAAGCAATTTATCAACTGCTCTCTGGTAATTAGCACCATAGGTCTCACCTCTCTCTGAAATTGATCACAGTGTTTCACGCAAGGCCCAACATGGGTATTTCTCAGTTTTAGGAGTCTGGATCCACTATTTAGGAGGTTTATCAGCATTGTTTTCAAGGCAAGCATTGTAAGATCCTGTAGCCCATTGTCCAGGGTGTTTCTCAGCCTCATGACAAGCAACACAGTGGTTCAACTCACCCTATCGAGTGGGTTATCAACCTGCAACAAACATTTGAGTGGTTTATCATTCCATTCAACAAGCAGTAAGTGGTTTATAACTTACTAAGTAAGCACTTAGTGTTTGATCAACTTAGCAAGCACTCGTGGTTCAATGCTCCTCTAAGCCTCCCACTGGGTATTCAAGCTTGAACATACACAATCCAACAACCTCAACACATTAATTAGGAGAAAAAATCCTAATTTTAGAGCACATGACTCATTTGCAATTCTGACATTGCTCCTATGGTCCATGTCCAATGCCCCAAAATTCTTTCTCTACCATCACCTCTTGTTTTTTTGCTAGATTTTTCTTCTTACTTCCTATTTTTCCTTGAGTCCCTTCATATACTGCAAGATTGCCCCTGCTTCTCTTCCCTCATGTTGCAGAACAAGAAACATGGGCACTTTCCCCTATCCAATCACGCCTTTTTCATTTGTTAGGTGGTTTTTCAATATGTTATGCCACCAGCTACCACTCTCCCACTTCTCCTCTCTCCTTCATACTTGGATACATGTGTCCCTCCCTTCAGGCCAACATTTCATATTTTCTATTATTTTCAAGAAGGCAATTTAATACTTAAATTGTTTACAGAACTTTTCCTAGCCAGTTGTGGTTTCCACATTGGTTGTTACTTTAATGCCCAACTTAAATCTTATCCTGCAAATTTTATTAATGTTTACATTATCTGAAAATATTGAGAAATATTGGTCTAATATAAAATTCATGATTTCTATTATTCAAATTCCCAACTTACCTTCTCAAATTGAATCCTAGGTAGGGTATGGTCTTCTTCCATTATTTCAAATAATATATATATTCATCTCACATTCTCCAATGTACCCTCACATTTACTAGGGAGAAGACATGGTCCTCTCCAACTCATTATCAATATATATATTCATTTCACAATCCCCAATGTACCCTCACATTTACTAGGGAGAAGTCATGGTCCTCTCCAACTCATTATCAATATATATATTCATCTCACATTCCCCAATGTACCATCACATTTACTAGGGAGAAGACATTGTCTTCTCTAGTTAATTACATCTCACATTCTCCAATGTACCCTCGCATTTACTTGGGAGAAGACATAGTCCTCTCCATTTAATCCCAATATATATAATTCATCTTCACATTCCCAAATTACCCTCAATTACTAGGAAAACATGGTCCTCCTTCTAGTGTGAGAGTGAGCGAGCGTGAGAGTGTGCGCGCGCGAGAGGTGTAGGCCCACACATTTACGTTGGAGAAGACATAGTCCTCTCCATTTAATATATATATAGTATATATATAGGTAGGTAGTATATATATATATTCATCTCAATCCCAATTTACTTCAGATTTACTGGAGAAGACATGTCCTTTCACAATAATTTCCCAATTTTATATTCATGTCACATTTCCAAATGTACTCCCAGCTTTACTTGGGAGAAGATAAGTCAACTATAAGGATGGATGAGAAGTTAATGACATTAATGAGAGGTGGGTGAGATGGAGAAGAGAGAGAAGATATCAAAAGGGAAGAGGGAAGGGAGAAAAGGTGGGATGTGGGGTCTTGCTCATGATATAGGGGTTGGTTGTGATTTTAGGATTTGTTGTGACTTTGGAGACTTTAGGAACCTATGGAGGTTTCTTGGGTTGTTGAGAGGAGGGAAATATTGTTCATATTGGTCTGGATCATTCATCTTGGACACACACACTACATCTAGTTGGACTTGGGCTCGGAGAGCTAGGGAACCTGTGCAGGTTTCCTGGGCTAGGAATGATTTCCTAGTTGGTTGGGAGGTAAATCTAGTTGGGTTAATCAAGAGGAGCATTAAGCAGGAGCAGCAGCTCAAGGGCATCTCCACCAGCCACCGGTATAGGTATTCCTCTATAGATTGCTCATGTAAATTTATTAAAATGAAATGTTCGCTATAAGTTATAAGGATTAGGATGTAAATGGTAAAATTTTCATTGTTTAAAAGTCTTGTAAAAAAGTAAATTATTGTCTCTTATTGCATCTAAATTCTAGAGAAATAGATCGGTTAGAAGACCCTAGGATAGGGCTCTTACACATGGTATCAAAGCTTTGGTTCAAAATTTGGACCCAAAGCCCACTAAGCCCCAAATTCCGTTATGAAGAGATTGTAACCCTCATAAGGACTTATAATCCTAAAATATATTCATATAACAAATTGTTCTTTTTAACAAAAAACAAACTAAAACTATAGTCAATTCCCTTGAAGATATTTTCTCCTTACTTTGCTTTCTAGACTCAACATGATGGTAAAGGGATAGGCTTTGTGATTGTATACATGTCAAGTGGGTGACCTTACCGTCACATACATGTTTTGCATGACAGGGATGTACACTATTTTCCATCTTAATGTTTGCATCCTCCTTTTCCAATATGCATTTTTCTGTTCTAGTTTTTAACCTCTTCAAAGGAGAGGCAAGCATTGTGTTGCCCCATCCTAGCTGGGTGAACAACTGGATGACTGCATCCTTCAACCGCTTTCTAGTAACAATGGATTGTTCTTCTATACTAACTGTGAATGGTGAAAAACTATTACTTTGTACATGCATGTCGATTATCTTTTCTCCAAGCAAGTTTGACAATTCTCTTTTGGGTGTGCAACACTTCCGTCGATTATTTCTACTCCTACCCTCTGGTTTATTTTCATTAGTTGGGGCACTATTTACGTTACATGTAAATGGAACAGTTTCTTTAGAATCTTTTAATGGTTTTGAAAAACCAATTCCGTCTGACCAGGCTCCACCACCCAAAGCTCGGACCTTAAAAGGAGATACTGAAACTGACTGCCTGGATGTTTCACATGCCTTCTGGGTGTCATCAACATGAGAACATCTTACTGAAGAAAGTCTCTTATATCTACACCACTGCCTCTCCAATTTTTATTTTTGAAGAGCACAACCCAACATTCCCTTGTACGAAGATTTACTGCCAGAGACCTGCATATTTGTATTAGTTTTTATTGCATTGTTAGGATCAGTTCCTCCTGATATGCTAAATTGATGACTTTGCCACCTGGCCCTCTTTGGCATCATTTTTGTCATTTCATATGTAGTTATTCAGTCTTTGCCCCCTCTGAGCCCACTAGCATTACGTAAAGTTCGCAAATGGCGAATTCCAAGTGTCTTTAAGTCAGATGTTAATAGTTTCAACTGGGGTGATTTTATTCGTCTTCCACTTCTCGTGAGGTTTCCTTTAGCTTCATCAACAGATTCCATTGTCACACCTTCATTAGAGATAAGTGTGTGATCCACTGCATCATGACCTCTGATGAATTCACCTTGTCGATCATATTCAGCTGAGCGCTTCCCTTGTATTGCATGATTTCTATTGGTAATCACAAATGGCTTATACTTTTGAGACTTATGCTTCCTCATTCTCCTCCCTTTCCTTTTAGTTCCTTGAATGTTTTCCACTGGAATGCTCAATTTTATTTTGGAATATGTATTTCCTTGATTGGCATGCTCTCCAGCAACAACATGCTTGACTGCTGTTTTTCCAACTAGATCCAAATTGTCTTGTACTCCCATGGTTTTTCTATTTTTATGACTAAGAACATATGGTGTTGTTGAATTGCTTTTACATCTCCTAAATCTTTCGTTCTTTGTTCTAAATCTTCCCATGTTTACATTAGCAGCACATGTTTTGCAATCAGAAGCCGGATCTGCTTCAATTCTGCCATTGCAATTTTCCATTTTCCCTACCATAGTTACCATATTTACATTCACTTGTTCACTATTTCCAGCAATAGTATCCAAAAACAGTCCTTCCTTCTGCATTGCACAGACTTCTTGTACCTGTTTCTTTGTTTGATGCTTTAAACCTCGACAAGAAATATATGTATGAAGAAACCCAGGCAATGTGATCTTTACCTTATGTTGTAACTCACAAAGAACTGGAACAAGGCAAGATGGGTTCGAGAAGTTTTAATTCCATATGTTCTCTCCCAGAACAAGAGTGTTTGTCTACAATTGCTTTGTAAGGGCACTGGGTAGCTGAAACTAGAAAAGGTGATTGTTGGTTTAAAAGACATGAATCAAATGATATCGGTGGGTCACAATTCTGTAGAGAAGTCAGAATTTGGTGCCAAATCTTTTCTAGCATCAGCATTTGGTGGCTCATATCACTTGATGCCTCTGAATACACAGAAACACTAAACCACTTGATCAGAGGCTTGGAAAGAACTTGCAGTTACAAAGCAACAGTGAAATGGAAACTGTTATAAAAATTAACAACAAACATGTAAAAATGTATCAAGAACAAAATGACAATTTCACACTAAATTGATCTAGGTTATAAACCCTATAATATTACTGTATCGAGCTAGAACTACAGCTAGGTTATCAACCTGCATAAATGCTAGTGTATCATGTTGCAGCTTGAGAAAGTTGGAAAAGAAAATGAGTGACTCGCAGACCCTACATAAATAATTTTCATGTATGCATAATTATTAGATCATATTGCCAGAGAAACTTCATAAAACAATATAGAACAATAGCTATAATAACATAAAAGTAGCAAGGCCTGAGATTTGGACTTGTAAGGAAAATGTGCTCTTGAGCCAAACCTTGAAAAAGAATCCATGTTTATCTTTGAAATATCACTGTGAACATCCCATGCTATAATAAAAAACCTATCAAGGAGAAAGAGAAAACTAGTGCTTTATTCATGACATAATATTAATACTTTCCATAAACGTCTTAGATTTTAGGTCAAATCAATCCATCTTATGCAAGTAACCTATATTGATTTATTTTTAACCATTATTACTAAATGAAAATCAGCAGACTACTTAGAAACTGGTGAACTCTAGCTTGACCAAGACTACCTGGATACAAGATCCAAAATGCTTAAAATTCAACTTATCTTAGTATAGCCCTGTATAACACTTGAGAGGCAATCCTCTAGGTGGCATCGACAGTTTCTCATCATAAACCCTTAACTACACTTGGATTTTGCATAGTGACTCCATAGTCCCTTAAGGCATTGGTCCATCAAACATCTTCAACCAAAAAGCCCCCAAAAATTCTTCACATTTACTTTTTGTTTGTTTTTACAGCCTAGGGTTTGCTTGTTAAATTTTTGTCTAAGTTGATTAAATCCAAGGGTGTTTCATTTCTCATATCTTTTGAATGCTTGGATCTCACATGCTGAACAATAGTTTCATGGTTTATCTTTAGCATTGCCAAGATTAAGGATTAACCTATGTTTATCATTAATTGTCACATATAAAGATCTACCCTAAATATTTAAAGTCTCATCTTTCTGGTTGGGTTGCTTTCAAAATAGGCCTCAAAATGTATGTTAAATGGTTGCTCTTTCTCCCATAAGTTCACATACTAAGGATTTGGGGTAAGTGTTGCACCATTTTCTTGATCTACACATTACAGAAGCGTCAACCCTAAGTCAAGGTGAACGACTTTCTTGGCAAGTTGAATAAATTCTTCCCTAATTGCTTGACGTTCAAGGCTACAAATCTAATTCTTTTCAGATCTGAATCTATTTATGAGAAATAAAGCACACTAATGGCATAATAATCATTTATTTCTCATTATAAACGTTAAAATGCATGAGATTCACGCCTTCCAATTCACTTTCATGATGGAACAATTGACTGCATAAATGGTTTAATTTTCAGTCTATTTCCATTACTTTCTTGCAATCATTCTGATAAATCTAGCAGCAGAAAATATCTCCAAGGACAAAGTCATGCCAAAATGATCTGATATTCACCCTATGAGTGACATCAGTTAAACATTTATTAAACTAAGGTATTACAGACTCATGTGTTGGTGTGTGTTCCGTGTTATTGAAACAACGGATCGATTAGATTGCCAATACACAAACAATAAAATGGAAAGACAATAGAGAAATACAGTAAGCAACACAAAGACACAAAAATTTTTAATAAGGAGTTCACCCTATCCTCTAGGGCTACATCTTTGGTCTAGCTTCAGTGGTGGCCTTGTTTTATTGTGTCTTTCACCAGAGAAATTACAATACAAGGACTCAATATGAGTTCTCCGGAAGCAGATTTTGCTTGGCAGGGTGGTTCTTGGATTCCCCAAGCCACTTGGAGTGCACAGACTCTTCTTCTTCCTACTAGCTCTGTGACCTCTTGGTATACAGTGGAAAGAGCCAAATGTGATGTTCAGTCCGGACAGATTCCTCTATAGGAAGGCTTAATTCCTCAAGCTCTCTGGTGCTCAATGCCGCCTATGGTCCACTCGGCCCTCTGTCTCTTTTGCTTGGCTTTACTTTTCTCTGTGTTCAGTCCTCCTCTCAGGGTTCACTATTCACTGTCTCTCTTGGTCGCTTGGACTCTTCTCAACTCTGACTCCAATCTGACTGATTCGACTGTCTCTGTTCATGGCTTTAGCCATTCGATCTCTTTGCTTGTTCGATTCCTCTTCCGCCTGTGCCCATTAACCTTCTATAGCTGCGCTTGGAGTTCCCTGCATTGGGCGTCATCATGAACGCTCAGGGAGTGGCCACTTGTCCTCCTCTAAATGGCGCCAGCATGCTTCGTCGGTTCGTTTCTTTAGTTACGCCGTGGATGTGTTCTTCCTCCACCGTGGTGGTCAAACGGATTCCAAATCTCTTTTGAACGCGGATTAATTCCCTATCAATTCTGCTTCTTTCCATCGGGTGTGATCTCAACCGTTCGATCTGGACCCTCTAGATGCGACGCCATATGCAGGTTTCGCGCAGTTAACTTGCTTGACCGATAGCGCACGATCAACGGCTGTTTTATCTCACCTCTGCCTGCCACATGTCGATCGGTGTATGGAATCGCTCCGCTCCTGTCCAAACCTCTTACCGTTCAAGGGCACCCCGATCAATACCGTCGATTTTCCAGTACGCGGGTCCCACCTTCGTACGCTAGCATTTTTCGCTTTTTTTGCCCGCGGTTTCCTGGATCTCGATGTGATCGAGTGCTCGGGCTTCCCCCTTTAGAGCCTTGTTCGCCTAGAATCGCGCATCAAAAACCTTGTCCTTTTCCCATTCCGGGGCTCCGAGGGGCTACTTTGGCCTCCTGCGCGGTCTCCATGGGCCTCAATCAGCGTGCCTTGACTGAGGTCCTCGTCATTCCACGTCAAATGCCATGGCCACTGGTTCAGGGTAGTTTTTGATACTGTTTTGGATTTCCTTAGAGATTTGTTCGACCTGATTCATTCATGGTTCTCGACAGTCTTTCTATGGATCCAATTCAGATCACGACCTCCCTACTGAAAAGCTTTTGGACCACCAAAAGTTTGTTTTCAAGCATCGACTAAGTGAGGATACTGTTTCTTCACTTGTTCAATCTCAATCCACTTTGCGCTACTCGGCTTTGAACCTTTGAGCCCAATCCTGAGGTACTCAACTTCTCCCCTTTGCGTTTTCCTCACCTTCCTGTCCAACATTGTGTCTTCCTACAACTCATTGAGGTATTCAGGTAGCAAGTCATCAATAGAAGGCAATTGACTTTGCTCTTCAGGGTCCTCAACCATTGAAGGTTCAAACAATCTCAAACAATCTGCATTTACGACTGAGTAGATGTGCATGTAAGTTGGTAGATCAAGGCGAAAATCATTTTCACCGATTTTCTCAAGTATCCTAAAAGGTCCATACTTGATAGGCTTTAGCTTTTTACCTTCACCTTGCATCTGGTCCTCGCTGATATACAACTAGATTTGGTCTCCAACTTGAAAACTATGCTCCATCCGATGCTTATCATGGCTAGCCTTATACTTGGCCTAGCTCTTTCCAGCTATTCATGTACTACCTGGTGGATCTCCTGGATTTGTTCAATGAACCTAGTTGCCTTGTCCACATCACTGTGTCCATCAACCATGGTGTCTTTACCAAAGACAAAATCCAAAGGAGACCTTGGTGTGAAACAAAAGCAGGTCTCAAAAGGAGATCTTTGTGTAGAAGAGCGTTTGGTTCTGTTGTAAGAATGTTGCGCATAACACAAGTGTTCATCCCAAAGCTTAGGATGTTTACTGAAATACCCTTTCAGGAACTGGATCATAGTCCTATTTACTACTTCTGTCTGGCCATCTGTTTGTGGATGAAAAGATGTGATTTTCTTTAATTTGGTGTCCATCAGTTCCCACAGACTAGACCAAAACTTCCCCACAAATTGGGTGTTTCAATCAGATACAATGGAAGTGGGTAATCCAAAATGAACCCATACATGTTCAAAGAACAATTTTGCAGTCTGTTCAGCTGTGATCTGTTTACTACAAGGTATCAAAATACACATTTTGCTGAACTTATCCACAACAACATATAGATAATCATGACCTTTCCTAGATTTAGTCAGTCCTCCAACAAAATCCATGGAAACACTTTCCCAAGGGTGAGAAGGAACTGGCAATGGAGTGCACAAGCCTAGGTTTCTATTGCTCGGCTTTCTTTTAGCACACATGGCACACCCTCTTACATATCTAGAAACTGTCTCATTCATTTTCAGCCAATAGCAGAATCTTTGCAGCTGTGCAACTGTTTTGCTTACCCAAAAGTGACCTGATATCAGAGAACTATGTGCTTCTCTGATTATCTTTATCCGCTCAGTTTGTAGAATGCAAAGTTTCCCACAATGGTATAAGAGTCAGTCCTTTATATGATAGTCCAATTCTTCTACTCTTCTTCCTTGAATCAAAGTTGCATATACATCTTTAAAATCCATATCCTGAGCATATTTTTCTATGTAGCTTTCATGTAGCACATAATTATGCTTAAGTATGGTAGATGCATTTATAATGGGTCTAGATAACATGTCTGCAACCTTGTTATTATGCCCTTTTTATATCTAATGACTAAGTGAAACTGCTGTAGAAAACCCTTCCATCTGTAATGTCTTGATTGTTACAACTTAGTTTGGGAGTGTAGACATTGAAGTGGTTGATGATCAGTATGTATTACCGTCTCTTTGCCCATTAAGTAATGTTTCCACTTTTTCACACTCTGAACCAATGCATACAATTCTTTATCATGTGTAGGATAGTTAACTATTGCAGGATTAAAAGTCTCAGAATGATAACATATGGGTTTGCCATGCTGTGTCAACACTGCTCCCATGGCATAGTCACTAGCATCAATTTGGATCTCAAATGGTCTTTGTAAATCTGGAAGTGCTAGTACAGGTGTTGTACTAATTTTCTCTTTCAAGGTGTCGAAGGCTTTCTGATGTTTGCCTCCCCACTGAAACACCTTATTC
>APFE030270732.1:6493-41514 GCA_000404065.3 Pinus taeda | reverse complement strand
ATCTGTTAGCTCTGAGAAGTTCTCTTGGTGTAGAGAAACAATGGGTGTTTCAGGGCTGGAAAAATGACTAAGCTCTCATGTGGCCCCATGTGGAAAGAAAACAACAAGTGGGAGATTGTTGGGTTGTGTTATATTCTTTCCACGACTAACCTACGTAGTGAACCGGGGGGTTTAGAGGGGGTCGGGTAGCCCCCCTCTACGGGATTAGGGGCAGCGCCCAGGGAAATTTTTTTTTGGACCCTATATTAGGTTGGGTGAACCTACCTATGGTTTTCGGTCCATGGTTTTGGACGTGATGGTTTTTTGGTCCATGGTGTTGGACGCTTTGGCATGTATAAATATGTATTGTAACATTGAAAGGAACATAATGAAAAAATCAAGCTGGTAGTCCCGGTTTTGGGATCCAGTGGGAAATCTCTGTGTATATGTGTTTTATGTGTTATGCTCTCGCATTTTTATTTTTCGTGTGATTTAGAATTCGTATGCAGGTAATTTATGTACGGGGTTAAAACCTCCATGGGCCCCCTTAGCCTCATGTGGGCCCCTCCTTCCACTAATTCGATTGCCTCCAACTTATGCAATGGCCAAGTTTGAATTATTCATGTGGGTGGCCCCCACATTCCACTAGTTTCCATAAATAAAGTCTAATTACCTATAGTTTCTAAGTTCTGCGTGTGGGGCCCTCCTCCTAAGCCAAAAATGATGCCAAAATTGTGTAGTTGCACCCCATGACTAATACATTTGAGAAGGGAGATGATAGTCCTCCCCTCCCAAATGTTGTTTGCCCTCAAGCAACGTCAAAGTTGGGTGCTCTAGTATTTTCTCACACTCCCAGGTGGCATCCTCATCCGGAAAGTTCTTCCAGCGTACCAAGAACTCCCTAATGGTCCTGCTCCTCAGTCTCCTCTCCCTGCTCTCTAGAATGGCCTCTAGTTACAACACCAAATGGCCCTCATCATCCAATGGGGGTAGATCATCTGTTGCGGTCACTTGTTGTCCCAACACCTTCTTCAAGCATGTGACATGAAATACGTTATGGATTCTACTCCCCAGAGGTAGCTCTAGCTCATAAGCCACCTCCCCAACCTGCCTAGTCACCTAGTAGGGCCCATAGAAGTGTGGATGTAGCTTCTCGCCCCCCTTCTATTTTAGCGTACACTGTCTGGAAGGCTGCAATCGAAGGTATACTAAGTCCCCCTCCTCGAAGTGCCTCTCTATCCTATGCCGATATGCATACATTTTTTGTTGATTTTGGGTTTTCGCTAAATTATCCTTGAGAGCTTTCAGGATATCTTGGTTCTCTTGGACTTAGTATTTGTCATTTGGGTCTCGACTATCTCTGAAAATAATATTAGCAAAACTTAGTGCATCATAACCATAGAGGGTACGGAAAGGAGTCATACTAATAGACATGTGGTGCATGGCATTGTAGCAGAACTCACCCAAGTGCAATCACCGAATCCAAGTCCTCTACTGACCTATCACATAATTCCTCAGGGACCCCTCCAACCACTGGTTGACCCTCTCCTCTACTCGTTCGTCTAAGGGTGATAACTGGTGCTAGGAGTGAGCTTCGTCCCAACCAACCTAAAGAGCTCCCACCAAAAGCCACCCATAAATCTTCTATCTCTGTCGCTCACAATGTTCTTAGGGAGCCCATGCAGTCTAAAAACCTCCTGGAAGAACAACTCGGCAACATGTGTAGCCCTGTATCTAGTGGGGATGGCAAAGAGGTGGGAAAATTTGGTCAACCTGTCGACCACTACATATATGTAATCCTTCCCCTATACCCTCGGGAGCCTGTAAGGACTCTGGACACCACATATCTCCACAATGGTATGATATTGTCCACTTTGGGCCTAAGCCCTCATGGATTTGTTTTTGGGCTTTACCCCCAAAAGGCCTCATACCAATGGAGATATTTGTCCATCCTTATATACCAATGATCATCCCCACTTCTAGTTAATGTGGGACTTTGGTCGTATACCAACAATCCTCCCCTCGAACAAAGAACCATCGAGCCTCCCCTCAAACGATTATCCATCTGTCCACTCTCTACCAACTAGGATTCTCCACTCCAATGCGTTGGAAGCACACGCCTTACATGGAGCACCACCTGCCTCGAGAGCTTGCTCTATCCCAGGTCAACTCCTCTTCACCGTGTTGGGACCAGGACACGTCCATGAAGAGTCTGGAGCACACCACCTGTCTAACCGAGCTCATCCACAGATCCTAGCATGATATTACCAGGGCCCAAGAGCTTGCTCTATCCCAGGTCAACTCCTCTTCACCGTGTTGGGACCAGGACACGTCCATGAAGAGTCTGGAGCACACCGCCTGTCTAACCGAGCTCATCCATGGATCCCAGCGTGATATTACCGGGGCCCACCACCTTCGTTTGGAATTTCGAGGATTCATCCACTTGGCTAACTTCAAACCTGGCTCTAATACCACTTGTAAAGACTCTGGACACCACATATCTCCACAGTGGTATGATATTGTCCACTTTGGGCCTAAGCCCTCATGGATTTGCTTTTGGACTTACCCCAAAAGGCCTCATACCAATGGAGATATTTGTCCATCCTTATATACCAATGATCATCCCCACTTCTAGTCAATGTGGGACTTTGGTCGTATACCAACAATCCTCTCCTCGAACAAAGAACCATCGAGCCTCCCCTCAAACGATTATCCATCTTTCCACTCTCTACCAACTAGGATTCTCCACTCCAATGCGTTGGAAGCACACGCCTTACATGGAGCACCACCTGCCTCGAGAGCTTGCTCTATCCCAGGTCAACTCCTCTTCACCGTGTTGGGACCAGGACATGTCCATGAAGAATCCGGAGCACACCGCCTTCCGAGCTCATCCACGGATCCCATCGTGATATTACCGGGGCCCGCCACCTTCGTTCGACATTCCGAGGATTCATCCACTTGGCTAACTTCGAACCTGGCTCTGATACCACTTGTAAGGACTCTGGACACCACATATCTCCACAATGGTATGATATTGTCCACTTTGGGCCTAAGCCCTCATGGATTTGTTTTCGGGCTTTACCCCCAAAAGGCCTCATACTAATGGAGATATTTGTCCATCCTTATATACCCATGATCCTCCCCACTTCTAGTCAATGTGGGATTTTGGTCGTATACCCAATAGAGCCCAATGATGAAATCCATCGAAATACTTTCCCATTTCCCCCTGGAATGGGGAGTGGCTATAGTAGCCCTGCAGGGTGAGTCAGATCCCACTTGTTCCGTTGGCAAGCCTCACACTCCCTTACGTGCTGCAACATGTCTACCTTGATGCCTTTCCATGTGAACCTCTCCCAAACAACCATGTACGTCTTCCGGAACCCCTGGTGTCCAGACAGTGGTGAATTGTGAGCTGCCTGGAGTACCCTCTCCCTCAACTGCGAGTTGGGAACCAAGTAAATGAACCCCTTGTAATGGATGACCTCATCCATCACACAGTAACACTCATCTGCATGTGTCCCCTCCAACACCTCGCAGACCCTCCTGTCCTTGTAGTACTCTACCAATAGTTGAGCCTTCCAATCTTGGGAGATGCTCATGAGAGATAACCGAGTTGGTCTCCTGGATAGAGCATCGTCCACCACATTATGCTTTCCTTGCACATACTCAATGTCAAAATCATAGACCTGCACCTTGTTGACCCATCTCTGCTACCTGTCATTGAGGCCCTGTTGCCCCATGAAATGTTGAAGACTGTTGTGATCAGTCTTCACTCAGAATCAGTTTCCCGCAAAGTATTGGTGGAACTTGGCCAATGTATGCATAATGGTCAGTGTCTCCTTGTCATATATGGAATATGACAGCTCATGCAGTAGGAGATTTCGACTCTCAAAAGCTATGGGATGCCCCTCCTGTGACAATACGGCTCCAACTCCTACCCCTGATGCATCACACTCCACCGCGAATGGATGGAAAAATTCTGGGAGTGCCAGAGTAGGAAACTGCACATCACCTCCTTAAGGCGATTGAAGGCGAACTATGCTCCATCAGTCCATGCGAAGGCCCCTTTCTTGGTCAATTTGGTCAAGGGTGTTGCCAGCTATGAGAACCCTTTGACAAACTTCCTGTAGTAACTGTAAATACCCAAGAAGCCTCTCAGCATAGTCACATCTCGGGGTACTAGCCAATCCCAGATGGTCTGAATCTTCTCCTTGTGAACCTTCACCCCGTCTACTCCAATGGTATGCCTGAGATAAATCATCTTCATCAATCCAAAATCGCGCTTGGAGAGCTTCGCATAAAACCGCTGCTCCTCCAGAATGCGCAGTACCTCCTCCAAGTGTTGGAGGTTCTCCTCCCATGTCTGGCTATAGATCAGGATGTCATCGAAGACACTTGCACGAACATCCTCTTCTGTCCCCAAAAGATATGGTTCATGTAAGATTGGAACATGGCGGGAGCATTGGTCAGTCCAAATGGCATGAACAAGAACTCAAAGTACCCATAGTGGCATCAGAATGCTGTCTTCGGGATGTCCTGATCCCAAACTCTGATTTGGTGGTACCATGAACACAGATCAATCTTAGAGAAGTACTTGGATCCTTTAAGCTCATCCACCAAATTATCAATGCGGGGAATGGGGTACCAGTTCTGAAGGGTCTTCTGGTTAAGGGCTCGGTAGTCAATACACATCTAGAGGGTCCCATCCTTCTTCTTCACCAGAACGATGGAAGAACCGAAAGGACTGGGGCTAGGCTTGATATGGCCCAATGCAAGCAACACCCAAATGGCCTTCTCTATCTCATCCTTATAGGCTTTGGGGTGCATGCAAGGAGTAGTGATGACTGCTTGCATACCCGGCTCCAACTAAATGGTGTGCTCAAACCCTCTATCTAGTGGCTGCCCTAGTGGAATGTCTCCGAACACTACAACATACCTATCCAGTAAAGCTTGTATGTCTGCTGGTGGTGGTTGTTCCTGTCCCCCAACCTTTGAGATCCTCAACTCAGCTGCCCATGCAATGTCCCCATGCTGAAGATTTGGCTCCATTCCGTGGGCCGAAACTGTCTGAGGTGGATAAGACTGGATGCCTCTCAAGACCACCAGTTTTCCATCTGGCCCCATGAACTCCATCTCAAGTTTCCTCCAATCTGTCGTGACTCGCCCAAGGGAATATAACCACTAGACACCCATCACCACATTGGTGTTTGTCACATCGAACATAAAGAAGTGGTCTGTCATTGAGTAGTTTCCCATAACTACTGTCAAGGAGGGCACATATCTGGTGCACTAGATGGTATGGTTACCTGGTACTAGGACGGAGAACCCCTCAAACTCTGCTATGGTGAGGCCCCTCCTCTGGACTAGCTGTGCATATATGAAGTTGTGTGTATCCTCACTGTCCACCAGCATCGACACCCTCTGTCCTTGTACCTTACCTCTAATCCTATGTGTCAAAAACTTAGGAATCTCGCATAAAGAAGCAAGGACTCCTCCTGATGAAGAAAGAGATGCCCCTCCCTATGGAGGTGGTGGTGGTGGCCCTCTGTCTGCTAGACTCTCTCTCCATCTGTCCCAACACAATCCTTCTCCACCTCGTCCTCTGGGTCACTGTCAAAAAAGATCTCAATGTAATGTGCTATACCTGTAGTGCACCTATGGCCAGGTGCCCAGGGCTCTCTGCATGTGAAGCACTGCTTCCTCCTCCAGAGGTCCTTCCATGTCTCCTCATCTAGTTACCAACTCCCTTGTGCGGTCCTTGGTGGTGGGGGTCTAGCCTCATGCCCCTTCTGTGGAAATGGGGTCCATGCAGGAAATGACACTCTAGTCTTGGGGATGCCCCTCTGTAAATCTCTCTCACACATCACCACTTCCTACAACATAGAGGGTCAGCGTGACTTCACCAGTCCACACAGAGGCTCATGAAAGGCCTCAATGAAGGTGGATACCCTCCTTGCCTCGGACAGATCCTGGACCATCACTAACACACGCAAAAAGTCTGAGAAGTAATGCTTTGGGTTTCCTGTTTGGTGCAGTTGTGTCAGTTCCCTGAAAGATTCCTTCGGATCCCTTTGATCAAATTGCTCCACTACACTCCAGGTGAAGTCCTCATAAGAAACTATCTGGGCATGCCCCAAAGTGGTCAGGTCGTGAAACCACCAGTCATGGGCTTACCCCTCCAAGTGCAACACTGCCATCTTAATGGCCTCCTACTCCATTGACATCTAGTTGAGTTAAAAGTGTGTGTCCATCTTTTCAACCCAAGCCCTGGTTGTGCACTTGGCGGTGCCACCAAATGTAGGGAAATACATCCTCCCTATAGTTATCTGCAGCTCATAGTTTTGGGTCCCTTGTCCTTCGTACCCCTTGTTCCTCTCACTTTGCTTGAGCTTGTAGTAATCTCTGAAGGAGAGGGCTTCTTTGAAATCTTCGTCCATCGCCTGCCACTCTCTAAAGTAATCCCCCATCTTTGGAGTGTCTTCCTCCCTTGCTAGTTCGTTTTGTGCCATTTCCACGAAAGAGGGTAGTGTAGCCCTAGTTGGCACACTAATTGAACAGTGATGTGCTGCTAGTGAGGGGTGATCGAAAGGCTGAGAAGCCCCTGGAAGTTTCTCCACATAAAAACCCTCTAAGTCTGGCCCTGTCTCTATTCTATGATTTTAGCTCCTCCAGCATGTCTTTCTGCCCCTTGGCCAAGTCACTCAAGGCCCTCAAGAGGCTATCTAAAGTCATCTCCTCCCTGCTCTTGGGCTTTGCCATTTCCTCCTCTCTGGCCACTTCTTTCCCTCTTGCTTCTGTATCTAGCGTAATTTCTAACTCCCTTTCTCTAATCCTGTACCTCTACCTCCCGTAAGTGATGTTCTCCTAGTCTTATCCTCTCATAGGAAACAAATCCCACAATTGAGACAAGAACTAGGATTTGACACCACTGTAATGTTCCTATGTAGGAATATGAGTGATATTTGAAACAAATAAATAATGCGGCAGCATAAAATTAAAAACATGCATTATACATCCATAAAACACTGTAAATCTGGAACTATTAAGCTATATATTATAAAATATGAGAGCATAGGTACAATATAAATGAGATGGTGCACTTGACCTTGTCTCAAGGAAAAGCTGGACCAAACCCAGGTGATGGAATAGTTGAGCTAAATGTTGCTAAGTTGCTGCACCACTTTGCACTGCGTTGTCCCAGTAAAATTATTGTCTTGCTGAACTTCAACCTACTAGAATGTGCCCAAAAACCACCCAAAAAATTATATCCTTTTAGCCTTATATTCCTTGGACAAAACCCAAGAAAACCTAGAAGGGAATTTCTTTGGTTTTGACTTTGGATTTTCAGCCTCCTTGGAGCCTCTCCCCAGTTGTTGTTGCCAAATTCAACTTGCAGGAAACAAACTACAAATACCGCTAAAAACACCCCTAGAACACTGAGTTCCCCTGTACTAACTGACTCCTTGCGCCCCTGATGACCCTTGGCCCGGATGACTACTCTCCCAAGCACCACGAGTTTGCTGCTAGTGGCCTCTATGCAATCCCTTTACCTAGAAATTCGTACTATTGTAACCCTTGATTGGATGGCTGCAAAACTCAGTGAAATTGTCCTCAACCAACAACCTTTCCATCTTTCGGAACTCCCAGCAAGCTATGGATCCCCTGGCTGGCTCAATCTCCTCCTGCATGTTTCTGGCTGCCTAGAAAATATGCAGACTTTTCCTCTGCGTGGCTTGATGAAGTGTATGTCCATGTTGGAACCCTTGAAAACTCTGTGGGATAACCTACCTAGGGCGGGCATGGGTAGTCCCCCGAATTAGAGGTTAAATATCCCCTGCGGAGTATTCGTGGCAAAACAACCGGTAGATTCGCTAAGGAGCAGAGTGTACAAAGTTAAGTTTGTTTGTAAAATGATCAAGATGGTACAAAATGAGAGCTCCTTCCTCTTTTATCACCTTGGGCCCCATTAGCCTCATGTAGGCCCCTTCTTCCACTAATTTGATTCCTTCCAACTCATACAATGGCCAAGTTCGAATTATTCATGTGGGTGGCCCCCACATTCCACTAACTGCCAAAAATAAAGTCGAATTGCCTATAGTTCCTAAGTTCTGCCTGTAGGGCCCTCCTCCTAAGCCAAAAATGATGCCAAAATTGTGCAAATGTACCCTATGACTAATACATTTGAGAAGGGAAATGACATGATGACATGGCAAGATCCTTCAATGAATGGGGAAGCTCCAAGTGGCAGGCCACCATTGGCCTCGCATTTCACAAATCGCATGTCGCAGGCAGGTTGGCATTAAAGAATTGACCCCCAACGTACCTGGGTTGCAATGCGGTAATTGCAATCGCATATCACAGAAGTGCTAAGTCCCATATATTTGTTACCCCCTGACTCCGCCGATTGCGAATTGCGATGGATCCCGAATGCGATAAGATTATGGGTTCTAGTTAATATTTTTGTCGGGTTTGTCGTATCACAATTGCACATTGCCCCGTATCACAATTTCACAAACCATAAGACCATCGATTCTCCATCGATAACTATTTGTGATGGAATAGTTGGTGCCAATAAATTATGGACGTCCGTGCGGCGAAATTTTCGCCTAGTTAGCGCAATTTTGGAGTGAAATTGTGGGTTCATGTCGGAAATGGAGTAATTTGTGGAGCGAATATTGCGGGAACTAGGAGAGGTCATAACTTCTTCAGTTTTACACCAAATTTGACACAAAAAGAGTCTAGATAGCCATTTTTGGACATTCTGGATTCATTGGAGCAGGTTGCAGAAGCATTTGAGCATTGTAAACACATATTTTTACACATTTGAGCATAATAGAGTGGCCCAAGCCATTGGAAGTTGGACCAAGGAGATGTAGCCCAGGAGGGGTGAACTCCTTTATCATGTTCCTGTTGTAATGCGTTTTTGATGATGTTCTATACATGTTTATGTTGTTGTTTAGTCTTTTATTTATGTTAAATTTCTCATAAAATTAACATAAAAACTCATCATTTCACTTGCAAAAAATCATGAATCCTTAAGCATAATGAAAGCATTTTGCTTCTAATATGAGGAGGATATTAGCACAACAATCTAATATTCTAAATCAGATCATTTTTGGTATCAGAGCAATAGGTTTTCTTTGTCAAAGAAGTATTTAACTATTTGCAAGTTTATGTCATGCTTTCAAGGTTAAAACTCAAAAGAGGAGAATGGAAGCTGGTTGGAAGCCCTGAAGTTGGGTCAAGGGGAAGGAGAACAAGGTTACCACAATATCCAACACTAGTTCAACCTCGAGTTTCAGTTGAGACTCCAGCGATCATGTCTCATGAAGGAGAACCTACAGACATGATAGAAGATGAGAAGACCTTCAGAAAGGCTTTCTTTGATATGACAGAGATGGTGAAGGTTCTATATGAAGAAAGGAATATCAGGTTGCAAAGGAAAAGTTCCAAACCTCTCAAAGGAGAAGGCTCTTTAGGAGGAAGTAATGGAAATGGAGATAAAGCTCCACCCTCTCCACCATATTCTTCATCTTCTTATTCAAAAGAATCTTCACCCTCTTCCACTAACACAACCCTTACTCATACTCATCATCATACTTCAAAAGGAATCGGTAAATAATATTTTTTAAAACTTGATGTTAAATTTGAACTGCCCATGTATACTGGTGAAGTGAATGCAGAGAAGCTTGATAATTGGATTCGTCAGTTGGAGGTCTATTGCAGGATTCAAAACCTTCAAGCGGATGACATAAAGATTCAGTTAGCTTCTTGAGAATGGAGGGTGCAACATTGGTATGGTGGGAAAGAAAGATCCAATAGGAGATTAAAAAACATGGTAAGATCTCAATTCTTGGAATGATTTCATTGTTGAAATCAAAAGACAATTCTATCCTCTAAATTAAATGTAGAAAGCCATCATGAATTGGTAGAACCTTAGACAACTTAAAGGTCAAAATGTCCAAGATTACACCCAAGAATTTAGAAAAAGGTCTTTGATGTTAGGTGTAGATTTGCAATCACAGGATACATTATTGAAGTACATATGGGGTATACACAGTTACCTTAGGTATACTATTTTAATGTTTAATCCCAATAATCTAGATGATGTGTGTGTGCAAGCCACTCATCTTTAGGCAAGCGGAAAAAAACACCCCAAAAGAAGGTAGTAAAAATCCATTTAAGAGTAAATGAAAGGAAAAGGATTTCAAAGGGAAGGCAAAGAAAAATGTGTCTATCAAAAAAGAAGGAGAGAAAATTACATGCAAACATTGTTCCAGAGAGGGTCACGATGAAGCTCATTGTTTGAAGCTTCATCCTAAAATGAGACCAAAGAAAAACAACAACAAGGGAAAACAAAAAACAACTATAACCACTCAATAGGATTTGGGATCCGATTCAGGTGATGAAACTAAAATCGCAACCTATTGAAGGCTCAAAAAATCGGGACTCCAACAAGGGGGATAACCACCCGGTCCAGACATTAATGCAACTCCTTTCCGTTTGGAAAAGTGGCTCTGTCTGGGGATGTTGGGACCAATTTCCCAATCTGTTTTTGATGTGTGTGTTAACGGAATGATGCTTTTCTTTTTGGGGTTTTATGGGGTGAATACTTGTTCTAAATCTAATCTATCTTCTAACTATCATATGCAATCTATCATAATCAAAGAAAACATCTAACTCTAAAACTATCCCGGGAGTAACATTTACTTATGCGATCTAAAATAATTTCTAAAAGTGATTCATAATAAAGATCATTCAATCACAATAAGAAGAGAATCCATTTAAAAATGATTGTTTCGTATAGCCGAAACAATATGAGAAATATATCGCATAAGAGTCATTCACATATTCAACATAAAGAGTAAGTCATCACCATACAAAAGTGCAATAATAATAACTTAAACATTCAAACTTTCATATATAAATAACTGAAAATGATTTATTGCTTGATACATAAGTAAAAGGCCTTAGGAGATAAAAATACCATTTATAATACATCCTACTCATGAGTTGCAACAATATCGATCTATCTTCAAATCACTTCATATCCACTAAGAGTACAAAAGTGCAATTTCAGTAGCAAATATTAAACTCATATAGAAAATAAATATCTTTCCATTGATTTTATCAAAACCTCCTCAGTGGGGGGCAAAATGCACATTTTGAAGAATGTTTTTGATAAAACTCTGGAACCCTCTCTAAATGCATGAGAGGGTTTTAAATACTATACTATGAAATCTAAAAATAAATATTACAAAAATAGATGAGGAGGTTTAAACGACTTGCCTCATTTTAAGTAAAAATAAACTAAAACAAAAATAAAATACATCTATGACTAGTTCTGCATCTGATCCTTTAGATTGCAAATATCCAACATCAATTTCAAGAGCGTCAGTTGGACGACTTTAGCTTTTAACTATCCTGCAAATACGACGTTGGTAAGATCTGGCACTATCTTCTCGGCAGAATTCATGAGGCACTTCAGGGTCATCCATTGGCTATGTGATTTTACTAGGTACTGGCAGTATGTTTCCCAGCTCAATTTGTTTACCTATTTAATCGGCTCTTCCCTTTCCTCTTTTTCTTGTTTCCACATTGTTTGAAGCTGTTGTGCTTTTGGAAGGAAGCCAGGGTAGTTTCTGCCACTAAATTTGCCTTGTGTAGATTTTCATTTACGCATTCAATGACATTGTTCATTGTTGTCGCTGCATCCTCCATTGCCTGTTCTGCTTCCCTTTGTAGGTTTTAACCTCGTACAGAAATTACCTGCATACGAATTCTAAATCACAGGAAAAATAAAAATGCGAGAGCGTAACACATAAAATACATATACACAGAGATTTCCCACTGGATCTCAAAACCGAGACTACCAGCTTGATTTTTCATTATATTCCTTTCAATGTTACAATACATATTTATACATGCCGAAGCATCCCATACCATGGACCGAAAACCATCGCATCCAAAACTATGGACCGAAAAACCATAGGTATGTTTGCCCAACCTAATATAGGGTCCAAAAAAAAATTTTTCGGGGCGCTGCCCCGAACCCCATAGAGGGGGGCTCCGCCCCCCTCTAACCCCCTAGTTCACTATGTAGGTTAGTCGTGGAAAGAATATAACACAACCCAACACAGACCCCATTTACCGGCTAGTGTACCATTCTTAATCATTGTACAAGCTTACAAAATGGTCATGGCCGATACCATCATAGATGAAGGGGCTTCTGTGAGTATCCTTTCCTCAACTGCTTGGAAAGCGCTTGGTTCGCCATCGCTTCTTCCTGAGATGAGAAATCTGATAGCCTTCGACAAAGGAACCAGTCGACCGCTAGAAATCCTTCCAAATTTTCCTATTACTCTGAGAAGGAAAACTGTTTATGTGAATGTAATGGTAGTCCAAGGACCTCTAGACTATAATCTACTCCTTGGGTGCGATTGTATTTATAGCATGGGAGCCATTGTCTCCTCACTCTTTAGAGTAATGTGTTTTCCGCATGAAGGCCAAGTGGTCCAGCTCGTAGACCAGCTTTCGTTCCCCGGCTCACACATAGCTAATAGTCAAATGCCATCCCTAAATGGTCTTTTCATGTAAGGAATGTCTCATCAATCTCCAGTTCGTCCACCTAAAGAACGCAAGTAATTCGGGAGGACATGACTGAAACCCAAGGGGCATGCACCCTAACCTGTTTCAGCAGGAAAACTCTAGGCATAGAGTAGGTTTCTGCGAAGGATATATGACTAGTTTGATACCCGTCCATATAAGAAGAGGGAATTAGACTAGAATAAGATACCTACGTTAGAAGGTAGGCCTTTCCCAATAGAACAAATGTTTTTTCTACAAATTGAAGGGTAACCTAAAAACTCTACTTCACTATGCCTGGGGGCATGCAAACCTTTTGTGTGCAAATGAAGAGCAGCCTCTATAGTTCTACTGGCTTCGACTACTTAAGTTGGGTGAATGGTCGAATCGACAGTTTGCCTTCGCAAGGTCCAAATGGCACCAGCAAAGTAAAAGAAAAATTTTCCTACCTAACCTTAGTAGTTATCGAGCACTTAGGGCTATAGTTGGTCGTTCCTAGTTTGCATGCGAAAGGATACGGAGCAAAGCTTCGAAAGGTGCAAGCTCCATAAAAATGGAATCTATCAATGAGACATCCTTATTATATGACTGGCACGAGCCGTTTTTATGTGAAGTTCAAGCTTGTTAAAAATTAAACCTAAGCAATGAGCAAATGTTTCCCCCAGAGTTTAAGCTCATTAAAAAATGAACCAATCTCCGGTAAATAACCATTGTGAATGCATTATCATCAGCTTTTGAGCCTTGGTTGTGTTCTCATCATCACCTCCACTCTGTTTTAGCCAATCATACGCCTCCATTTGATTGTTTAGCCTTTTGAGGAACATCTGCGACAAGTGATTCTGTTAGCCATCCTTGTGAAACAGCCGTGATTGGAAAATTCCAAACCTTACCTAGAATCAGCTGCTACCCGAAATTATCACTCATTCCTCAAAAAACAAGTCTCCTTTAAGCTCTTTTCATCTAACTCATAAAATATGAAAAGATTGCTAAGGGATTGGCCTCTCCAGCTTGTTAAAGCTACCGGAAGTGCTATCCCTCCTCTAGATTTTAATTTTTTTGGACTTGAGGGATTATTACACAAAAAGATCGAGCGCTTGTCTTGTTTAGCTCGTTAAAACTATCGAAAATTCATCCCTTTCATATTATTTTATACTTTTTCAGACTTAAGGGATTATATGATGAAAAAGGATTATTGGAGTTTCCTTTCCATCCCTTTTCAGACTCTTTAAAACTGAAAAAGGATTGAGTTATCATTGTCCTTAAACTCGTTAAAATCAATAGCGACAAACTTGTCCATATAGACAAGAACGAGTTTCACTGTCGCTAGGCTCGTTAAAACATAGCGATGGGTTCACCCGAAGGACGAATGATAGAAAAAGCATATGTTATCCTCCTCAATCTTGATAAAAGTAAAGAGGTACTAGTCAGCAATGACTGGGGAAAATTGGGAAGAAAACTTGAAGAAACTTTATTGGTAGCTAGTCGCTCTTGAACATGACACTTTCACTCCACGTCCAAGTTGGGTTGGGTTATTCCGTTCACCGGTCATAACACCATTGGTCCATCATACCATCCATCTTTGGGGTTAACACTACCAATCCATTTCATTGTCACCGGTATGTTCAAGAGAAGTCGCTCAGAGAATTCACTTGTGTCTCACCCACTGCAATACATTCACGCTCCATTCTTTCATGATCGCCACCCTGAACCTTGTATCATCAGATCATTTTCACCTCCAAAATCATTTGCTCCATTCCATGTCGTAGATGTGGGATTCATTAAGGCCCTCCTACAACGGGTCACTTCTTGTCGACATCAGCTCATTATCCAAGAAGTCCACCTAGGAACAACCCTTTCAGTACTTTGAAGCTTGCATGCCTCAATGGCAAGTTTCTCACTTTCGGTGACAGGTTTACATCAATGGCCTTCGACCGAAATATTTTACATGGTGTTCGATGCCAAGTCCCATTTTCACACCACGTGAATTGTACTCTCGTATCTTGAGGGTCAACATCATTATCGGTGATTCCTCTCGTGCTTGTTAACAGCTTACATCATTGGCTAGTAATCAGGTGATGTCTTTCCATGTTCGACTCCAGAACATCTTTCACATGGATCAAATTGTACTCCGAGTGAATATTGAATGATTTTGAAGACCCCGGATATAGTTTCATCCATCTGGGCTGTGATATATTCAGGAATATAAAGACATCAAATGTAAATCACTACCAAACAGATAATCATCTGAATCAAAGGATGATGACTCCGTCTGAATCATCAGTCTGCTACACAAACAGTTGTCTATCCTATGTACATGAAAATGAATTTATAAAGTTGATCATGGGAATACCCACCTCAGCTAGATCATGAAAAATATTATGAAGATAATGTATTGTATTATATCTTATTATAGGTCACCTTTCATCTCGAAAAAACTTCAGATCCTCATGATAAATCATTTCACCCGACATCAAAAGATTAACGGCCTCATGCTTTAGGGGGCAACTGTTATAGACATTTTTGGGCACTACAACCCCAATCATACATGTCCATAAACCAAGGGCTCCTAAGTCCCTAAAATTATTTCTTCACACCCTAAAGGAACAAGCTCAGCTGATTACATCATCTCCCAGAAGTTCTCCATGGAAAACTGCTCAGAACTGGTCAAACCTGGACCATACAGACTGCCCAGTGCAGAGGGTGCGATGCATCTCACCTGCTCAGTGTAAAAAGTGTGATGCATACTGGAAATCCCTTTTGTAGGGTGCGATGGGAGAGAGTAGACAAAAGACAGAGACAGTTTGCAAGGTGGATGATCATGGAATCTTCTAGAAACTTCTCCTGTGAGACTTGCCTCTCTGAATTTTCCCAGGGATGAGTAAGAGATCATCAATCTCCAAGTGGAATCAAGAACTATTAGAGAGAGGACACTAATCAAAATCCCAGAAGCTAACTCACCCCCCTAGAATCATCTATATATGGATCCCTCATCATAGAGATCTAGAGGTTAGAATCTTGTATCTTGTAAGGAAGTGTTGTTGGTTTCCTGGTGCAATATCATAGTGTTTGCTGATCTAAGCTTTTCATGAGGTGAAGAAGGGCTTTCATGTTGAGAGGATGATGCTGGGTCAGAACAATGGGTTGTAATCCTCTTTGCTATCTTGATATTACTAAAGCTATTCAAGTTTTCCTCCACATTCTTGTATGTTTGATGATATATGCATTTGTGTGGTCAATATATATCTGGTCCTATATTGTTTATGATTGTAGATCTTTGTTCTTCGATAGTATTATGTTGCTTTGATTCCACAGGTGCTCTTTGAAGCTGGGTAAGCAAAGAAGGAGCGGCAAAAATCTGTCAGAAGGGAGAGGAACCAAGCAAGGAACCAAGCACAAGACTAAGGTTGGTGTTCTTTGTTCCCCTCTTATCTACTTCCCATAAAGGAAAGTGAAAGTAGTTTTGGTTTGTTTGTTTCTAAGATAGCTACCCATCTTAGTGGGACTAGTAGCTCCGAGTGGACACTAGATTTCCCGATAAAAAGGAGCCAATATGAAAAGTACATTTCTCATACAATGAGGGTGTATATATCACCAATGGGGTGATGCTTCACCTCCCTTGTGACTCTTTAACTACCCTCATTATTGTTTGACTTCCTATGACTTTTCATCTTTACATGACTCCTTGTTGGCTATGTGGGGCCTGGGCCAGGTTCAGCGTTAGTTAGCCAACAAATCCCTACACCACTGGCCCTTTCGGCATCAGCCCATGGAGCGCAGACCGAAGTCTCACCTGAAGCAATATGGGGAATGTTAGAACCAAGTTTCTGCACCCTGAGATGGTCATGATGTCGGTTTATTCCTCCTATTTCTGCTTTCAAGCAGGTCGTTAAGTTCTAGGGCTCCGTCTATCTAGCCGTTTATTCTGCCCTTCAGTACCTCCACGAAGGAGTACGATTGACCTTCGTGTAGCCCTAACCTACAGTTCAGGTTCTTTCATGCTATTAGAGTAGTGTATCGTGTAGATTACAAAATTAGCTTAACTGCCTTAGTTATCTTACTAAATAATAATAGTTAGCACCACATAAACAGATATTCTTACTTGCATTTAATTAACCAACGTAATTACATACATTCACGCATCACATAAGCATTGTAAATGAAATTCATACACAATAAGACAAGATGCATTAAAAGGAGACAAAGACACATAAATTGAATAATTCTTCTCTTTATTGATATCTTCAGATGATTATAGACTCTATCCACCCTGTGCATACAGCTGCAGGGGTCCGCACACTCAGCTGTAGATTTCTACCCTAGGCCTCTGCACAAGCAGTTGTACAGCCTCTACCTACACTACGACCAGAAACTTAGACTTCTAAAGACTTCCTCCTTATTTCTCAAGACTTCATACTTCTCCCCAAAAAACTTATGACTACCTAGAGCTTAATTACTTAGCTCTTTTTATACAATCCCACGGTCCATGGACCATGGGTAGATATTTATAGCTGAATTTACACTTTACAAAATAAGAGCAGACAACCCTTTATGACTCATGACACTTTTGCACTCCGCGACCACAAAATGTGGAGACTTTTCAACTTTATTACAAAATTTGACCAAAAGCATGGGCTTTAAGCCCCAAAAGTGTCCTTGGGGGATCCTGTTCCCAATAGGCCCCTGACACAAACATCATGACTCACCCTCAAGTCACTTTGCAGGTGTGGAGATCTTAGCATGAAGACCTCCCAACTCAACCTGTATGATGCAACCTCAGCAGTGCACTGTGTGGCTGCCTGCTTCGTGTCTTCAACCATCTGCTCGGCCGCTGCACCTGAACTGTTGGCCTGAAGCTTTTCCTGAGTTTCTTGTAGAGTCGCAAGCTTTCCTCAATAGAGGTCATAACTACATAAGTTTCATCCAGCTAGGGCTTCAGTCACACCTTCAGCACTGCTTCCTTGTGTTGCGCTACATCCACCTATTCTTTCAACTCCTTGTCCTCCTGCAACTTTTCTAATATTTATGTGAGCACAATGGTTCGTGTTGTGCCTTTGACCTTATCATAGCACAGCTATAGCTCATGCGCTTCGGTCTCCTATTGTTGTACATTAGGGTCCTCCTGCAAGCTCGTCAAGACCTCAAATGACTGTTCAAATAGTTGTGTGCAGTTCGCTACTGCACTGTCAACCGCCAATATTTCCTTTGTGACAGTGATGCCACACTACCCCTTTACTTATGACGGAGTTGAAGGTTGGGCCTTCACCTGTAATTCGATGATCTACAGGTTCAACTCCAACTGAACCCTTGTCATTTCTGTATGAGTGTCACGCACCCCTATAGCCAGCTTGCGGACATGCACCTCGACTAGTTCTTTCTCAGGAATGGCCAACTCTTGGACCATTCAGTATGCCTCCTCCATGACTTGAAGTATATGCTTGTTTTGATTTGTTGCCTCAGTCATGGCGGTGATGGTAGAGTCTCATTGTAGTGCCATTGCTCATTGTTAATCTGTTTCTCACTAATCACCTGTAGGGCACGGTGCTCACGAGCCCTCAACTCTGCAATTACTCCATCCTATAATAGGTGGAGTGCCTTGCTAGGGAGCACTGCCATATTCAACCCTACTCCCTTGAGGGAGGTGACAGTGGGCCTGTCAGCTTCATTCTCTATGGTCAGTGCTCCATCAGGCAGCACTATCATGCTGGAGGCCTTCACGCGTAACATCGCGGTAGCTTTCGAAGTGCCAATAGCAAGGCTAGTGGACACCATGCTAGCCTGTGATGTCTGGGTCTCTAACTTCTGCAGACTTGTCTAGATAGCCCCCAATACTATTTGTTACTGTTGCTCAAACTGTTGTAGGGCATCTGCTGTGACATCTCGCACCATGTCTCCAATGTCGTGCAAGTCTGTAGAAATTTTGAATAATATGACACTTATTCACAGAGATTATCCTAATTATACACTATTTGCAGAATCATGCATAATACATAACCTCCTCTACATTGATCATCAATTTTGCAGTATTAAGAAACAATTGCATGCACACATTGAAGCATCAATCACACATATCAGCATAGTATCTCACGGGGAAAGCACGCATCTGAAAACCCCCAACTATCTGTATATTATATTGATTGAGAACATGTAACAATACATAGTACAATATTCCTCACAAATACTCAGTACTATCTCCACCTGTTACACACATACTAGCTCAGATCTAAATCAATCACTGGCTCAAATATCCTCCGCCGCTTGCCTGCCTCCACTGCGCAATACCTGTTGAGAATAACACCAAATGTGTGATCCAAATTCGTATTCCCTTTGGTTATACCACACAATCCTACTCAATTCATTGATTGTGCAAATCACATGCACAACTATAGTCACAACTGACAGTTGTCCTGCCCTTTCACTCATCTCTAACACTCGTCTCCACTGAACTGTCCATGCACTGAGTTAACTGATGTATTCCTCAGTTGATTCATGAGTTAATAATTAGTGAATTAATTAATAACTAATTCACATCACTCATCATTAGTCTATTTGTCAGTTAGACTAACTACAACTAGTTCAACTAAGTCAAATTGAACACAACTCCATCAACTCCTCATTCAACTCCACCAAAGTCAATCACTTGAGTTCTAACTGAAGTCCTTCATGCAATAGCTCAATTAACCCATAAGAAAAGTGTATTTCCTTATGGCAATTTCATGTGCCATGTGCCACATCTATAGCTCAAACTGAAGTGCTCCAAGAGAATAAGATAATGTTTATAGTCCAAATATTATTAAGAGCTAATAATATTCAACTATTCTATATTTAGACTAGTAGTCTAAAAATAGACTCCGCCCATATGTCTAAAAATAGAGGTCCATCTATTTTTACCAACTTGACCAATAATCCACAAATAGCATCCTGCAACTCATAGACCATGATCCATATGTCTAAAAATAGACTTTGTGCCAAAAATAGCCAGTGGGCCCACTTAGTGAAGGCGACTTCTCTTCACTAAGCTCCATCATCTTGTTACATTTTCAACACTCCCTCTCAATAAGATATGGATTATCTGCAACCCTATCTTGTCTCAGTGGTACTCGAATTTGCTCCTAGTGAGCACCTTCATCAAGATATCAGCATCCTGATCCTCCGTGGGAATATATGAAAGTAACATGATTCTCTGCTACACACAATCTCTGATATGATGGTACCTGATGTTGATGTGCTCCGTTGGGCTCCCTGCTGAATTTGCATCCTCCTGTATATACCAAGATCCATATCTCGATGTGCCTCTCTTTAGCCTGCACACATGCGACTCCACCAACTGTCGATAAACAATGGCATCCACTACCTCCACTGAAGTAGCATCCTCCTTCCTCCAACCTCTAGGAAGGAGCACAGTCTTCACATCCAATTGATGTATGTGCCACCCCATCTACATCACTTTGTCGATCCATCTCGAACCCACCACTGATTTCCCCTCCGGTCTTGGGACAATCTTCCATGCACTGTTTCTGACAATCAAATCATACTCTTCCACCATGGCATCTACCCATGCGGGTTCCTCCACAGCTTCCTTGAAAGAGGATGGCTCAGTCACGACACATTTGCTCACAAGATCCATGTATCCAGTGTACCGATCAGGTGAATGTCTCTGTCTGCACTCTGCTGTAGGTGGTCCAACAACCTTCTCTACATCTCAAGCCAGACGCTCAACTTCTGTAGTGCGCTTTTGCCCTCTGATGGTTGGCGCTACATGAGTGGTCTCTTCCACTCCATGAACTTCATCTTGTGGTTGATCCACATCCTGAAGCTCATCCTTAGGAACTAATAGCTCCTCATTTACATGCAAGTGTGGCTCCCTCTCAAGCGAACACTTCATGGCTTTCTCCCCCTGAAATTTTATATCCTATCGCACAATAGTCTTGCGACTGTCTGGAAAATACACACGATAGTTGTGGGGTGTATCAGTGTACCCCACAAATATCCCAACCTCTGCGGTTGGCTCCAGCTTCTTCCTGGCATACCTCGTCACATGCATGTAAACAGGAGAACCAAAAATCCTCAAATGGGAAATATCAGGCCTCTTACCAGAATAAGCCTCCTCAGGTGTACTCATGCCAAGTATCTTGTGAGGACAACGGTTCTACACATATACGGCAGTATTTCATGCCTCTGCCCACAAGTGAAGGGGTAGGCTCCGATCATGCAACATTGCACGTGCAACACCCACGATTTTTCTGTTCTTCCGCTCAGCAACCCTGTTCTGTTGTGGGTTATGGGGAGCTATGAGCTCTCTTCAAATCCCTTCTGTGCTGTAGAAATCCTTGAACTTGCCAGAGATGAATTCACCACCATTGTCACTCCTAAGAGCCTTCACCTTCTTCCCTGATTCCTTCTCGACCGGTGCTTTAAACTCACAGAACTTTGAGTATGTCTCACTCTTCTTCTGCATGAAGAATATCCAGCACTTTTGGGAGAAATCATCAACAAAGATCACATAGTACCTATGCTTTGCTGTCGAAGCTACTGAGAAAGGTCCACACACATCTATGTGAATTCTCTCAAGGATATTCATGGTGCAACTATCCTTCTCGTGAAAGAGGGTTTTCACAAATTTTCCCAAAGTACACCCCTTGCACTGATCTGACTGTGCAAGAGTGCCTTTAGGAAGCCTAGTAGAAATCTGCTGCAGTATCTTCAAGGCTCCATGGTGAAGGTGGCCCAATCTTCGGTGCCACAACTCACCATCATCCCGGCTCACCACTCCTCCTGCCTTGCATGCCATTGTTGCACAACCATCTACATGCAACTAATAAAGGTTCTTGACTCGAACCCCTATCTTTCGGGTTTCTCCAGTTGTCTTACTACGCAGGAAAGCCTTTCCCTCGCTGAAAACAACATCATATCCCTTGTCTTCTAACATCGCCACAGAGATAAGATTCTTCTTCAATCCTGGAACATGCATCACTTCCTTCAATACAAAGGGTTTACCAGACTCCCTCTCAAAGGAAATGGTACCGATACCGGTCGCACTGTATCTGCCATCATCGCCCATCTCAATGTGCACTCCAAAATCTTTCTCATCCAAATCAGAAAACAAATCCCGATCTCCTGTCATGTGAAAAGACGCGCCACTATCCAAGAACCATACCAATCCCATCACACTTGATACCAAGCATGCGATCAGTGAAAAAATCCAGCTCAAACTGCGAGGCTAAGGCCTCTCCCGCCACAGATCCAGTAGCTTGCTTATTTTTCTTCTTCTGCAGACAATTTGTGGCATAGTGTCCATGCTGGTGACAGTGAAAGCACTTCACCTTAGACATGTCCTGCTTATTGCCTTTCACACCAGAATAAGAAGCTTTCTTGTTCTTTCCCTTCTTTGCTTTGGCAGCCAAAGCGTAATTTTCTTCATCAGATGCCTTTGATGAAGATCCGCCCCTAGTATTCGACCTGATCTCCTCTTGCACAACATCCGACCAAAGTCTCTCCCATCCTGGCAATTTGTCCCGACCATTGATAGAGTCCTGATAGGAATGCCAACTCTTCGAAAGACCAAGGAGAACCAATCTCACCAAGTCCTCATCATTGACAGTCACCCCCACACTTCCCAGCTCATCCTGGCATTGGGTGAACTTCGTGAGATACTTGGGCATACTGTCGCCTTTCTCACACTTTATGTTTCTGAGTTTATCCTTGAGCACCAAATTCCTCTGGTCTCTCTTGCTTTGGAATAGATCTGTCAATGCTTTCCACATCAAGTATGGAGTAGCCTTTCCATGGAGGCTGGACACAATGTGATCCCTCACGCCCTCCAACAGAATCCTTCGACACTTTGCTGTCTTCTTTTGCCAATCCGTGAGTTGAGCAGCATCAGTAGGTTTTGGGACATTCGCTTCTATGAACTCCTTCAACCCGTTATCATCTAACACCACCTCCATCCTGTCCTTCCATGCAATATAGTTCGAGCTGCCTTCAAGGGCATGCTCCAATCGCAATCCTTTGAAAGACATTTCAACTTTGACACCAAGAAAACACTACTGCAAATTCGAATTCCACCAGCTCAAAACTCAACCGCTTCTGATCTAAAATTCATGACAACGAAGTATTTCTTGTACAGAGATCGACTGTATGGGCATTCACCGGATATCTCACCTTCCAAAAGAAGGATGAATCTAGAGGCTACCTGGCCCAATTACAGACTCTGCCTGAAGAAATATAACGTAGTCACTTCCTGAATAATAGATCTGATGATCAATCCTTGCTTTGATATCCTGTAGAAATCTCTTCTACAAATCAACCCGCTCTGATACCATGTATAAATTTATGAATAATATGACACTTATTCATAGATATTATCCTAATTATACACTATTTGCGGAATCATTCATAATACATAACCTCCTCTACGTTGATCATCAATTTTGCAGTATTAAGAAACAATTGCATGCGCACATTGAAGCATCAATCACACATATCAACATAATATATCATGGGGAAAGCATGCAGCTGAAAACCCCCAACTATATTTATATTATATTGATTGAGAACATGTAACAATACATAGTACAATACTCCTCACAAGTACTCAATACTATCTCCACCTGTTACACATAAACTAGCTCAGATTTGAATCAATCACTGGCTCAAATCTCCTCCGCTGCTTGCCTGCCTCCATTGCGCAATACCTGTTGACAATAACACCAAATGTGTGATCCAAATTCATATTTCATTTGGTTATACCACGCAATCCTCATTGGCAATACTCAATCCATTGATTGTGCAAATCACATGCACAATTATAGTCACAACTGACAGCTGTCTTTCCCTTTCACTCATCTCTAACACTTGTCTCCACTGAATTGTCCATGCATTGAGTTAACTGGTGTATTCCTCAGTTGATTCATGAGTTAATAATTAGTGAATTAATTAATAACTAATTCACATCACTCGTCATTAGTCTATTTTTCAGTTAGACTAACTACAACTAGTTCAACTAAGTCAAACTGAACACAACTCCATCAACTCCTCATTCAACTCCAACAAACTCAACCACTTGAGTTCTAACTGAAGTCCTTCATGCAATAGCTCAAGTAATCCATAAGAAAAGCATATTTCCTTCTAACAATTTCATGTGCCACATCTGTAGCTCGAACTGAAGTGCTCCAAGAGAATAAGATAATGTTTATAGTCCAAATATTATTAAGAGCTAATAATATTTGACTGTTCTATATTTAGACTGGCAGTCTAAAAATAGACTCCGCCCATATTTCTAAAAATAGAAGTCCATCTCTTTTTACCAACTTGACCAATCATCCACAACTAGCATCCTGCAACTCATAGACCATGATCCATATGTCTAAAAATAGATATAGTCTAAAAATAGACTTTGTGCCAAAAATAGCCAGCGGGCCCACTTAGTGAAGGCGACTTCTTTTCACTAAGCTCCATCATCTTGTTGCATTTTCAACAAAGTCACCCTCTATGAGAGTGATTGGGTCCAACAATGTTTTAGTGGCCTTGGACTTCTTCCTCAACCCTCCATTCTCTTGTTCTGTTGGATGCTTGATGCGGGCAGATGTCACATGTGGCTCCGTGTTGTGCTACTTTGTTTTCTTATCTATCTCTTCTTTTGTCTCGGGTGAAGGTGACCTCGTGCCTTTTTTAGAGCCCCACTCTATTCCACATGTTTTCTTCTTCATCTGTTGAGCAGCATCACGCTCTACATCGGTCTTGTTAGTGGCCTCCTTATTTCTCTTTTCATCCAGTTACGTCATCTTGAGCGTGGCCTCCTCCTTCTTGTGATGTGCGATGGACTTGCTCCCTCCCACTGCCAAGTCTACTGTAGTGTGCCATTCTACCAGCCACCGATAAAGTAATGCATCAATGGCATCATCCGTTGCCAGGTAAGGCAAGTCATACCATGTTTGCGCAAGGTCCTTCCATCCCCTAATGGACACATGGTGAAAATCTGCCTTAAACATTGCATAGCCCTGCAAGTCGGCAAACACTGTCACGCGGAATGAGTCGAGGTTGCGGACAAGATCGACCTTCCTAGTATCTAAAGATATCTAGTGACAAGCAAGCCAATCAAAAACTATCTTTCTCTAAATATGCAATTAAAACAAAGGCAAACAAGTGTTTTAGGCCTACCTTGGGTCCAATGCAAGTTTGTGGAATCCTCGCTCCCTTGCTCCAAATGAGCTTCCTTGAAGTGTAATTTTGCAAACACAAACAAGAAAACCAAATTAAATAGCACCTAAAAAGCCAATATCATAAAGCATATTCATCATAATGATCAAGGAGATTATGAAACAAACAACATAAGACAATTTGTTGAGAAAAATGAATCTGATTGTATTAATTCAAATGAAGAAGAACTTTACAACCTATGCCTTGATGCTGTACAAGCTCCTCCTAGGGTCCGACAAGAAGTCTCCTCTACTTTGACAAGCTTCACTCACTTCCCCATGAAACCAAAAGGTATGTGATCTCTCCTCTCAAGTTTAATTAGGAAGTCCCAATTCCATCAGCATTTACCCTCAAAATGTTTAGCTTCTAACCTCTCCAGCAACTGACCGAATGCCTTAATTTATAGTGCAAAGGAGGGAAGTTACTAGGTCCTCCTTCAAAGGGATAAAGCCCTCCTTCAAAGGGATAGCTCCTCCTATCAAGGGATTAGCTCCTCTTTTGGGATGCATGAACCACCTTGGAGCGAACAATCCATGTCAAAAACCTTCTAGAAACATCTAGAATTAACCCAAAAGTGAGTTTTTTAGGATAAACTTGCGCCTTTTTGACATTTACAGGGGTACGCACCCACCCCTTTACAGACAGAGTGTGCAGGTATGCAGGTAATATGAACAAAGGGTGCAGGTCTGCAGGTAAAAGTAGGAAAAAGTGCGGAACCAGAGTAATATTGATTTTCAATGTCTTTCTCTCATTTGCAAAGCTTGACATGAAGAGCTAAGGTCTCAAACTTGCTTAGGAGGCTAGTATAAGTGATGATAGACCCATACTGACTGGAAATAATCATGATGACGATATTTTTGTGTAACAGATTGCCCCCTAAAGTGTGAAGTCTGTAATAGATGAGGATTTCATTTATCATTTAAGAAGAGTGAAGTACTTTATCATTTCGAGGATTATCTTGTAAAGAGCCCGATTGGAACCTGTAAAAACATTCAAGTGCAAAATATATATATGAGATCATATCATCGCTGAGGTAGGCATTCCCATACTCAGATCAAAACTAACAAGAAAACTAACTACTGGTCTGATATAGGAACAATCTTATAATACATCATAAGTATAGACACATGTAGACAGAGTATGGACGTAGCCATCTGTTTATGAATAGTCTACAACATAATGAATACAAAATTCCTCGCATCCTAGATAGTGGAAACTAGATCCAGGGTCTTCATTTCTACTCCTGGAAATAGTACGATTCTATCCATGCGAATGAATGTGTCGAAGTCAAACATGGTAGAAACCACTTGATTACCAGTCGATGATGTAAACTGTTAACAAGTGTGAGAGAAACCACCAATAATGAAAATGGCTCTCAAAGTACTCAGTACAATCCATGAGATGTGATTAGATGTGTTGATGTCGAACATGCCAGGGAATCCTTCGTTTGAAGGTCAATGATGCAACCTATCGTCGAAGACAAGAAACCTGCCATTGAGGCATGTAGATCCCAAGGTACTGGCAATTTCTAGATCATCTTTCTAGATAAAGAGCTGAAGTTGATAGAAAGCAATCCGTCTTAGGCAAGCCCACAACATGAAATCATAGATCAAGTTCGAAGAAATTTAGTTGCAAGGACTGACTCAGGGATGGTCAAGATGGATGACAGATATTTTTGCAGATGAATGGCTTATTCGCACTGACCTCTTGAATACATAATGACACAACAGATGGTTTGGTGACGATTGACTCAAAGTTAATATCCAGAAACTGGCTGAAGACTTTCAATGTGGTTTGATCAACTGTTAGGCAAAGGATTTCCCAACCCAGGTGAATGAAAGTGTCGTGTTCAAGAGTGGTTACAAAGTATGACAAACAGGCTCATTTTTCTCTCTTTTCCCCCACCATTTCTGGCAAGTACCTCTTTATTTTTTACAAGCTTTAGGAGGATAACATATGCTTGATTATAAGCTCACCCTTCGGGTGAGTCCAACTTAGTTTAAATTCGAACCCTAAGAAGGAGTGGTACGTTCCTGTTTGTAATAGAACAGGTCCTTTACTGTTGAAATTTAACGAGTCCAGTATAGGAGAAACTCGGCGTTTTTCATTTTTAGAGAGTCTGAAAAAACTTAAGAAGACTCCAGGGTTGACTTTATCGTAAATTTGTGTCTCCCAAGCCCGAAAAAGTATAAAATAATACTTGAGAGAACCGCTTGATCTTTTACGATCAAGGAGTACTTTTCGTAATTAGTGCCTCTGATCCGAAAAAGTAAAAAAGCGATCAACGACACATCATTTTATGACCAATATCGAATTTGAAACGACAAAAACCCGACAATCTTTTCGTGTTTTTACAGTCAGAAAAGGGCTGTAAGAGGACCGTCTTTTTAGTTCCATTTTAACGAGCTTAAAAAGAAAAACTCGGCAATCTTTTCATGTTTTAGGAGTCAGAAAAGAGCTTAAAGGTGACTCTAATGGTTTTTTGTTGAAAATGATTGATTTTTCCTGAAAATCCGTTATCTTGAACAAAAACTCAAACATTACTCATCTATGTTTAATAATAGGTAAAAATGTCACAAAAAACACCTTTTTAAAGTGAAACATGAACAAATTTAGAATTTATTTACCCAAAAAATTTATAAAAAGGACTTTTTACCATTCATTTTTACCTTTTGAGATTTGGGTGAGTAAAAAGGGCTTTTGACCAGAAACTTCCCGTGAAGATTGCGGAAAATCCGTCCGTCGGAATCGAACGCCGTCTCCTCCAGGTAATCCACATCATCCTACTCTTCATTTTTGTCTATTTGAAATTGTTTTTTAGGGTTAAATTTTTATTTTTAGAAGGTTTTTAGGTTTGAAAACCCGCGCGCGGGGACCCGTAGGTTTACCACAGGGGACCTGCGTACCCAGACTTTTTTGCAACGGGCACAAAGTCGGGGGTATGCACCTGCCATAAAGGCAAGGTGTGGACCCCATGCACTGTCCCTAAAAAGGGGGTGCGTACCCCGCGCATAGTCTTATAAAAACCTAACTAACTCAAAAAATACCCAATGAAATCAATTTTGCATATTCTAATTCACCTTTTTTACTTGATTGTAGGATAAACATCATGCTTGATTGGTGAGAACGGGAGCATGAGGATGTGGACCTCACCGCGATGAATCATCAACCTTCGATCGATGCATTGAAGGCATGTGGCTTGTACAAGTTCTGGGCCATACCTGGCATGAGGGCCCAGGTGGACTTTTTGCAGTGGCTAGTTGATAGATGGAGTATACAGGACCAGTGCTTCTTTATTGGTGGACACCAGCTCAAAATCAAGCCAGCTGATATATACTTCTTGACTGGTTTTCCAATGAGGGGCGAACACTTGACTCTATTTGGGCCCAGGGCAGGTGGCCAGTCTGTCGAGAGCCTCCGCCTAGACTTCTGCAATGTCTAGAACTGGGACAAAGGGATAGATATCAAAACCATATCCCTTCCTGAACTCATGGTTATTGCATTCACAGTTACTAGACTCTACGGTAGTGCAGCGCTACACATTGCCACCAGATCCCAGATGCAGATGGCAGTTGATTGCTTTCGAGGCACCATTTTCAATTGGTGCGATGCTGTGTTGGCCAATGTGAAGGGCCAACTGACTAGGGCCAAAAACGGACAGCTAAAGAACTTTGGTTATGGTGCTATAGTTGAGAGTTTTGGTCTGGAGAGGGTTCCGATGCTAATCCCACAGCACCTTACTGTTGGAGTTGGGCTTCCTCGAGAGCCTAAACTAATGCGATGGGTTGCAGTTATGGCCCGTCATCCTGATGAGGGGAACGGGGTCGTTCGGTTCAAACCTGAGTATTTTCAATGGTTGGAAAACCAGGTTTTTGTTATCCAGGACTTTCCTTATGTTGGGGTTGATTTTTGTGGAGACCTAGACATGGCTCTTCCACCAGGAGAGAAATGGGATGATGCAGGTAAAATCATTTTCAACATTTTCCTAATTTAATTTTTTGTTATTTTTATATCATCCCAAAACTGATAGTAAAAGTTTCAAATGCAGATGTGGACCCACGGCGACCAGCCGCTCTCCGGCCTTACGAGAGGAAACAACCAGTTGCACTGGCTCCAGCCCCACAGGACGAATCAGCAGAGACCTTGGCCGAGTTGGAGAGCCATTTAGAGCGCCTTACAGGGGACATGCCCGAGACCAGTGTAGATGACATCCCTCGTCGACTTCAGCGCTATGTGATTGGGGTCCCAGGACCTTTTAGGAGGTTCCTTTGTAAGGTGGCCCGTGCAGTGGTTTCATATCGAGATCATCACCAGTGATGGGATGATTTCCTATTGTAGTCACATATGACAATTTTGCTTTTTGTACTTATCATTTTTGCCGATCATAAGGTGTTTTTCAACCTATGATCGAGGACATTGTATTATTTTGACATACTCCTATATATATGATATCATTATTACCAGCTTATCTTGTTAAACATGTTATGGAATGTTTTTTAAATTTACTTGTATGATTATTGCACATGTCTACTTAACATTTGAGAAGCAATTGCATCTACTAATGTATTTAAAGATCTTGGAATATGTTGATATTCAATATAGTCAAATTCACGTTCCAAGAGACGCACTCTCAAAAATAATCTTAATAAAACTGGATTTCTAATGGCGTATACTCTATTAAGCTGTAATACAACGAGTTCAGAATCTAACCTCACTATCAAACTCCGAATCCCAAATGAAATAGATTCAGATAATAACTCAATCACTGCACTATACTCTGCAATGTTGTTTGTTGTTTGACCGAGGCTTACCCCATGCATAGATACCAAGTCGTCAGAGGGTGAATAGATAACCCAAGCTGCGGAAGAATTATTCTGTGTAATACGACAAGCACCATCAGTGAAACCAATGTATGTTTGGAGAGGTGTCGACCTCTGCGACATCAAACGTAAAACCAAGATAACTGGGAATAACAATGAAAAACACTCTTTAAGCTAAGCACACTTTCTAATCTAAAACACACCAGCTAGAAGGAAAACTAACCTAAATAAAAAAATATCCACACTCGTTTTAAGCATAATACCTCTTCAGGTAAAGACCATTTTTGGGTTTACCTAAAGAGACCCCGTCAAAGTCTACCAATTCATAGGCCCCTTTCACTAGCTTTCGCTTGACAACATAGGGACCATGCCACATAGGCATGAATTTTCCAGCACCTAATTTATCATTTTCTTGATCATACAATAAGACTAGATCTCCTTCCGAAAAATTTCAAGGGGTCACATTTCGATCATACTGAGCTTTAATACGTTTTGCATGAGATTCGATCGCTAATGTAGCATCACGTCGATTCTCATCTAGTTGAGCCAAGTATAACAAACGTCTTTCCTCTTCGGAAGTGGCTGGAAGTAATTCGATGGCCATTCGCAATGACAGGATTTCGCAATCAATAGGTAACACAGCTTCCAAACCATAAACTAGTTGGAAAGGAGTGAACCCTGTTGATGTTTTAACTGAGGTTCAATACTCCCATAGCGCTGAAAATAACATGTTGTGCCAATTCGACCGATGAATCCCAATGATTCGTCGGATCATGATGACTAGAACTTTGTTGATGGCTTCAACTAGGCCATTAGCTTGTGGATAATAAGGAGTTGAACTGTCATGACACAAGCCAAGCTGGCCTGTAAGTTCAGTCATCATAACGTTTCAAAAATGATGCCCATGATCAGTGATAATCGCTTGTGGAACACCAAACCTAGCAATTATATGATTGAATACAAAGATCGCAGTTGTTTTTCCGTCTACCTCAAATGTAGGCATCGTCTCAGCCCACTTGGTAAAATAATCTACCGCAAGGATAATATATGCATGCCCCCCGGCCGAGTGAGGGTTACATGTAATAAAATCGATACCCCATTTGGAAAAAAGACCAATGACAATTATAGGGTGAAGAGAAGCAGGTGGAGCACGCATCTTTCGATCAAAAATTTGGCAGTTGTGGCATTTTCGGACCGTAATAATACAATCTTTAAACATAGACGGTGCGCAATATCTTTTGGGCAGTGGCATACCCAGACATATGACCGCCACACGCTCCAGAGTGACACTCATTAAGGACCCTTTCAGCTTCCTCATGAGTCAAACAACATCGAAAAATGGAGTCCGCCCCACGACTATAAAGAGTATCTCCAATAATTTTGAATTGTTGGGACTGGAATTGTATTTTTCGACGGTTCGATCGTGAAATATCTGGCCGAAAGGATTGGCTTTGGAGATAAATGATGATATCACCATACCACGGATCTAAAGTGCTGATTAGAAACAAGGATTCATCCGCAATGGGCTCCTCCGTGACAGTTTCTGTGTCAGCACGCGGGAAGTCACACATTAATTCCGCAAAAACTAAAGATTTATTTGACTTAGACTTTTCAAATTCCAAGTCGAACTCCTGCAGGATAACAATCCATTTGGAGTACTTGCCCCCAAACAATTGCTTGGTGAAAATATAGATCATAGGGTTGCAATCGGAAATAACTGTAGTCTTATGTAGTAAAATGTAATGATGAAAACATTGGACAGCTTGAACAGCTGCCAATGCCAATTTCTCCACATGTGAGTATTTTTAGCTCAGTTGGATTTAACGTGCAACTAAGGTAATATATCACATGTTCAGTACCAAATTCATCTTCTTGAACTAACACCTTTCCGATGGTGGAATAGGAAGTGGCGAGATACAAGAAGTAGTCCTGGTTGAAGTTGGGAGGATGCAACAACAGTGCATGGATCAATGCGTGTTTTAGCCCATCAAAAGATTTCTCAGCTATCTCGTCCCAAAAGAATGAAGTATTCTTCTTCAACAACCGGTTAAAACCCTTTGTGATCTCGGCGTAGTTAGGGATGAATCGACGTAAAAAGTTTGCTTTCCCTTGAAAACTTTGGAGTTGGCGAAGACTCGAAGGAGGAGGCAATCTGATAATGGCTTCAACCTTCGAGGGATCGACGTGAATGTCGGCTTTCGAAACAACAAACCCCAGTAACCGACCCATTTCAATATAGAAAATACACTTGTGGGGGTTAAACCTAATCCGATAATGCCTACACCTCATTAAAATTGCTCTTAAATGGATGAGATGATCAGCTCAATGTAATGAATGAGCAGGCAAGTCATCGATATAGGGTTGCACAATGTGCTTAATATCATGAAAAGCATAAGACATGGCCCATTGAAAATTTGACCCAGCGTTCTTGAGCCCAAAATGTAATTTGCAATAAGCAAATGTCCCCCATGGACAGATGAATGCCGTTTTTGGTTGATCAGCAGGTAGAATATTGATTTGATTGTATCCGGAAAAACCATCCATGAAGGAGAAAATTCGGCTGCCGGCACAATCGTCAATGATTTGATCGATATAGGGAGTAGGGTAATTTTCCTTTGGACATGCTCAATTAATGTCCCTATAGTCGATACATATTCTTATTGTCCCTTGCCTTTTGTTAACAGGAACAATCTTCGATACCCAATCCGTTAACGGGATCGGATAAATGAAACCTGCTTTGAGTAATTTTTCAACTTCTGCTTTAATCGCAGCAGCTTTTCTTGGGTGAATCTGACGCAAACGTTGCCGGACGGGTTTAGCGTCTGGGTAAGTTTTGATTTCATGAATTACAATTTCTGGGTCAATTCCTGGCATTTCCTCATATGACCAGGCAAACACATCGCGGAATTCTTGAAATAGGGTCTGATATGTTTGAATTTCATCTTCTGTACAAGAGGCACCTATATGAACGTTTTCAACAATTCCAGGCTTAACTGAAATGTCAAGGGGAATAGTTCGAGAAATATTTCCCAAGTTTAACTCAGAATTGTGATGTTTCATTGGATTTTGAGCGCCCTTGACATATTCAATCGTAAAAAATGATGAAAAATCATTTTCAAAACGATCGCTCTCGGGTAAGAACGAAGATCTACGATGAAGATATTCCCATGGTAACTCATTGACGCATAGGATTTCACGAATTTTCTCATCCGTTTGAACAAGTTCAGAAAACGTTATTAAATCCGAGTTTGATGTCGAAAGTGATTCCTCATGGACCACATTCATTAAGTCGATTTGGGTTGATGTTGTGTCGAAAAACAACTGCACGGTCTGATACGCAAGTTCATATGGACTCAAAGGCATAGGAGTACCAAATGAGTCTATCTCAGATTCAGAAGGTATGATCCAAGGATCATCATTAACAATGGTTTCTGATGAAATCATATGAATGGTTGCAGTAGAAGACGATGCGTTGATAGGAGGAAAAGGAAAAGTGCCCAGCAAACCAGAATCTTTAACTAGTCCTACTCCAACATCCTTATATGGGATCGTCGCTTGACCAACATGCTGAATGCTCTCAGTAGAGGCTGGGTCGGATGAAAAGTATGACAACTGGTCTAAGGTTATGATCTTTCCATTATGAGGGAACTTTATAAGCCGAAAGACTGACGAAACAACAGTTGTCATAGCGTAAGACCAACTATGACCCAAGAGAAGGTTGTAATCTAGAGGGGCATGAACCACCTCCACATCTAGATTAACGGTTTTACCTTCAACCCCTATAGGTAGATCCTGTAGAATTCCAAAAGGATGAAACCCACGGCCATCAAAGGCCTTTAGAATCGTCGAGGATTGATTTAGTGAAGGAGAACCAAGCAATCTCCAACACTGTATCGACATAATACACGTGGAAGCTCCCTCATCCATCACAGTCCTATGAACAGGTATGTTTTTTACTATCACTGGAATCTGGACAGCCATCTGATGAGGTAAGCGCTGTGCACTATTTTCTAGATCGAAGATTATAAGGTTCGGGTCCTAAACGTCAACAGCTCCTATAGCCGACAAAAGTAACTTGCGTTGTGCTGGACAGGATTGCAGCACTTCCAAAGCCAACATCGCTGAGGGTGAAACAGCTAAATCCTCAACAATGTTATAGTTCTGAGCTGCTCTCGCATGTGGATTGAAAGCAGACTTTCGAAGTATACCCTTGGCGGGCAGTTTGATTACTAAGTATGGATTAGGTTTCTCGATCTTTATTGGATCGGAACCAGGAGCTGAGGTTGATGGGTTCGAGTGGGAAGATTCTGCTTCTTTACCATCAACAGGACTTTTACTACCATAATCTTGTGATCGAGTCGCAATCCTAACATGGGACATCATCAATATGGGTTCTTCATTGGCACTGGAGGACAAACCTATCATCTTACTGTCTTGAGCTGGAAAAGGATCCTTCAAGACAACGGGAGTTTGGGAACCTTTGACAATTTTCGCAACCTCTGCACGATGAGGGCAGTCTCTCGTAAAATGTTCTTCATCACAGATGAGACACGGATAACAAGGTTTGCGTTTTTCATCAGTTGATTCCACTTTTTCAGGTTTCTCTTTCAAATTCTTATCTATTTTATTCTTCTTCTTCCCTTTCTTCTTACCACCGATTTTTTATTTAGTTGTAGATGACTCTACAATGTGAATATCGGCAGAAAGTTCCGCGGAAGAATCTCCTGTCGGGGAATCTGGCAAGGCTATGATAGGAGAAGAATTCTTGGAAGACTTCTTCTTACTTTTGGTATTAACCGTACCAATCATACCATCAGCGGCATGAGACCCTGAAGGAGCAGCAGCGATTTGATTTTGTTTGGGTAGATCGGTGATTTTCTCATGTAACGTACCCGACTGAGTATAAATTAACTCAAGGTACTGTGCTTGAGTAATTACTTGCTCCTCAGTAACGACTCCGGCCTTAGCTACATCCTCAGTGATCTTGAGCAGTAAAGATTTTACAAACCATTCAGCTAAGATCTAATCCGAGATAAAAACTTTCACTAAACACCGTCGACGTCTCCATTCATGGATATGATCTGAAATGTAAGTGGGCGTTGACTGCTTTAACGAAGTTAATAATTCCATGCCATCGTCATATTTGACTGGCAACTGAAAATGAGTTAAAAACGAGGTAGCTAACTTACTAAAGTTATAAAAGGTGGCTCGCGGTGTTAGATGATCCAAAAATAATTTATTATCATAGGTTATAAAATTGAAATAAAATAATTATTAATTTAAGAAATTAAATTAATAATTATTATTCTAGGATGATTAATTATTTAATGGAGACAATTAGAATTAGTATATTGTTGTAACAAGATATGACTCTCCAAATGTGTCGTATCTTAGGCTCTATTTTAGGAGATTAGTTAGCTAGTTGGTTTGAATAGCATTTTA
>APFE030270727.1:59641-72244 GCA_000404065.3 Pinus taeda | reverse complement strand
TGTCCCCGACGAGGTCAGGATATAAGGAGTTAGGGCTTGAACTAGTCGAACCTTTGCAAGACCAGCCTCGAAAATCCCGACGGCCTCCCATGGCGGATGAGAAGAAAGACGAGGGGGCAGGAGATCCTATCAAAATCTTGCTCAAAGAAGCCCTCGAGCGACAACGGAACGCGATGATGGACAGTTTTGCACAGATCCTTCAGCGGCTACCTAGAGGTGACGCATCGGCTTCCAGCAGCGACTCTGGAAACGCCACGCCCTTTAAGGTACAAGTTAATTTTGAAATCCCCATCTTCGAGGGTAAAATAGAGGCAGATGCCGTAGATAAATGGTTAAATCTGTTAGATGGGTATTTCTCTGTTCATGAATTTTCAAGTCGGGAAAAGATTGTTTTCGCTCTTCTCACCCCCCACGTCAAGGACTGGTGGGAAACCTACTGCGAGCAGAAGGATGAAAGCACAGGCTCACTATTTTGCGGCTGCACCCACTTGGAATGACTTCCGGGATGCCATCAAGGAGCAGTACTACCCTGTCAAAAGCTATGAGGACAAATACATCAAATGGACCACACTGCGGCATGGACGAGACCAAGATGTTCCAGAGTTCACAAACATTTTTCATACCCTTCGCACACAGTTGGGTATCAAAGATTCTGAGTGGTATCTGGTGCTCAAATACCGCGGCTACCTACACAAATACATCCAGGAAGAGATGGAGTTCTTGGACATCTCCTCACTCGGCACAGCATACCGATACGCTGTCAAAATCGAGCAAAAGTTCAAACAGAAGAACAGAGACTTTGGATCTGCAAATCCGAAGCCCAAAGGACAAAGCCAAGGCGGGGTGACCCAAGACAACCCGTCGAAGCCACAAGAAAAGAACAACACCACAAAGCTAAAGAAGGACACAGGAAAGTGGTGTGAGTTCCACAAGAGTCCCACTCATAACACAAGTGAGTGTCGGACCAATCAGTCGTTGATGGCCGAGTTGAAGGCTTCCGAATCAGATGCATGTTCTGACCCTGAGCCAAAACCCGACAGGGGGAATGGCAAAGGGAAGCAGATAATTGATGTGGATCCCAGCGCCACTTACCACTGCCAAGATCTAGAAGAATGAGCCCGAAGAGCCGGAGGAGGGGGAACGCCTTTTCCACTCACAGATGTGGGTGAAGGGTTCGCCACTGCAATTCATTGTCGACAGTGGCAGCCAAAAGAACCTTATTTCAGCAGAGGTCGTGAAGTAGTTGGGCCTACCAACTACACCACACCCACAGCCGTATAGTATCGAGTGGCTTCATGAAGGACGAGATCTCAAAGTTCGCCAGCAGTGCCGCCTTCCCTACAGCATCAAACCATTCACAAACGAGGTATTGTTTGATGTTACACCTCTGGATGTTTGTGATGTATTATTAGGCCACCCATACTTGTGGAGGCGACAAGCTGTGTATGAGTCAAGGCCTCGTGCTGTCATTATTTCATTGAGTAATTCATTATACAGGATACCAGAGGTAGCCCCACCTACCGCCACATCTTTGATCACTGCAAAGAAAGGCAGCAAGCTCATCTCCCAGACCAGGAAATTCATCTGTATGGTTCACTCCCAAAGTAAGGGGAAGATCGTTGCTACATCCATGACCCCCGCAAAGGGTTCCTCTACGCAGCAGCAACAACAAAGGAATACGGTCATGACAAAACACAGGAACAACTTCTCCTCACCCACAGGGGTACCACACAAGCTTCAAGTGGGCAACAAAGTCTGGTTGCATCTGGAGAAAGAAAACCTTACAAGAGCCCATCAGAAGCTCCAACCACTCCGACATGGTCCTTACACCAGTACCAAGGCTATGGGGAATAATGCTTTGAAGCACAAAATTCCTTCATTCCTTCGCTTTCACCAAGTGTTCAATGTGGACTGTCGTCGACCATGCTTCCCACCATTACTGGACACATCAGAGATTGCAAAATAGCTCACTAGCGACCGAGCTCAGCAGAAGCTTCCTCATCTCAAGGAGGAACTCAACGCAATGGGGACCATTGCTTCCTAAGGGGGGAGGAATGATCCAGGTGGATGTTGGTGGCCACCCACCTATCCCATTTGGACCCCCTCAACTATCTCTTTCATTTTTTCAGTTTCCGTAAATGTAGCACAATTTACTATTTTTAGCAGTTTTTTCAGGTCCTGAATTTCCAGAGCCGTTTTGAGGCCCTAAACGACGTTTTTTGGGAAATCTGGGGGCAACATGGGTCCATGGACCGATGTTGCCCCCCCGAAAGTGGTAGTTCTCGGATAGATCTTTCTAATGAGCTATCATACGCGTCAAATGTAGATCGTATGCCAAAGTTACGACCCCGGGAAATTGATGTACTAATTTACCCAAAACGGGGCCCACAATTTGGCGTTTCATCTTCTAGGGGTAGGTTTTGGAATGTGAAGGGTTTTCCATTGTTTCTCAACAATAAATAGGCCTTCGAGCCTCATTGTAACACAGTTAGGAACAGTTCAGAGGCATGTAGCCGCACATCTCTTCTCGGAGATAAGCTACCATCGCCCTAGCTGGTTTATTTCCAATTCTGGTTGTAAGCATATTTCAGTATTTTCCATTAATGAAATGAAGCATTATTTCCACTACATCTTTGTGTATATGGTTATCTCTGTATTTTATTGCGTTCTTGTTTAAATCCGGATCATGCTACTAGCCTGTGGATCCGCACCTCCGTTGGTAGATCTGCTGGGATGGCCAGCTTCAGGACACTGCGGCAAGTGTCACCTACGACCTGCACCAAACAATTCTTCACACTGCAAGCTAAGTTGTTCCATTTTTATCTCTTGCTCACTGAGAACTTGGATCATGCAGCTCTCCCTAGTGCACAGCTCTGCCGTTATCCATCCTGTAACATATATAGTGTCTCATGTAGAAGGGCATCCAGATTAAGGCCAAGGCCTTTCATCATGCTAACCTAAATCTATCGGCCTCATTCGATGTCACTAGAGACCCTTTTGGCAACACTATTATGTTTGCCATCTGTGCATGCAACATCTACTCTCCTGCCGAGGATCCTGCTACGATGTGGGTTGAAAGGGTACTAGCCTGAGGGGGGTGCACCTGTAACTCCTGCAACTATGCTTTGAGGCCCCCCAACACAATTCGGTGCTCCTGCATAAAATCCTGAAGGGCCTCATTTGTGACATTGCGCACCATCTTGCCGATTTAATGTAGATCACCCTCAGTTAGGGTGATCGTGTCAATGGCCGATTTCGACACCTTGATCTTCTTCCTTGGTCCTACTCGCTCTGTCATGTGTGGGCACTTCAAATATGTGGATGCAGTTTGTGGTTCCAGGCCTCCTTCTTCTGTTTCTGCTTCCTCTACCTCTTTCCCCTACGAGGGCGTTGCTTGGCCCTCGCCTGCCTTCACGGTTGCTTCCTGTGCTGCTATTGCTACTTCTGCGGCCTTTTTCTACTTGGTGTCTTTCTGTGCCACTTCCTGCATTGCCTATACGTCAGCTACTGCTGTTTCCTTCCACCTTTTCACAGCCAACTGTGTGAGACGCAGCATGGCATTGTCCTTGTTCTTTTGTGTTGTCACCCTCTCGAGTTCTGCAAGATTTGGGGTGTGAAATTCTAGAGGCCATGCCTCCAAGACATTGAAAATGGCATCGTCAGTGGCTATGAAAGGTAGTTGTGTCCACTACCTCATTGGATCCTTGCGCGCCCTGATAAAGATGTTGTGCATGTCTGCCTTGAATTCTGCAAAACTCTGCAGACTGTTGTATGCCATGGAGCACCCAAAAGATCTTGTTGTCGCGTATCCTTTTCGCATCCTTCGTGGCCCAGAGCTAAGCGTACTTCGCGACCTCTCGTAAATCTCTATCAATTGTGGGGAATCGACTGTCCTCTGGTAGTTCCCCTGCTACGAGCACTATGGACAGCAACAACCACACATAGTGGAAGGTTTTACGCTACTCCTAGGCTTTAAAACAATTCTTCATGAATTCTGTGCAGAGGAATTCAACCCAGTTAAACTAGACCCCCTCTATGCACTACTCGGCCAGTGCGATCACCAGTGCAGGTACCTCATCTGCATGACACTTTCACATAACTTTTCCAGCCAGGATTTGGGTTGCTACGCATGCCACTTTGTCCTTGATACTGGAGATGGCATAGCCCTGCTTCTTCTTCTCCAACTTGTACTTCGTCTTCATCGCCTCCATGAGGGTCAAATCACTAGCATACCCTTATGATATGGTCGCGAGGTCCTTTCCTTTGTATGGTAGCCAGGAAATGTGATGAATTAGGTCTACCATGATGGGGATGGGCTACTCTAGCCATAGATGCCCATCATGCACCAGACAGAGCAACTACCTGATGACAAAAATGGCTATTGGGGTGTGGTGGAAATGCAGCACCCATTGTAGGTTGAGAAACCCAGCCTTTTCCACTGCACGCAACCACTTTCGCATCTCTAATGTTGTCACCACCCCCGCAGTATTCTGCTTCATGAGGTTCCCGGTCTCCAAGTGAGGGAACTTCTCACGGTCAGTGAGGTCTCGATCTTCAAACTTCATGGTTTTTACGCGACCTAGGTTCGTGCCTTCAAACACAATGCCGTCTGGGAGGAGTGGGGTCTGGAGTGAACTCTTCGTTTCATCTAGGTCCTTGGGCACTTTGGCCTTCCCTTTTCACGGACAAACATATGTGGGCAGTTTTGTCATAGAGTGTGTAGGTTGAATATCCTCCTCCATGCCTTCATCTTCTTCCTTTGTAATGATATGGACCTACAAATATTCTTCTTCCTCATTTGTTTCTATTGTGACAGTTTTCCCCTTCTCCTCCATCGATAGTTTGCTGCGTAGCAGGTTCCTCGAGGATACGCATATGAGAGCCATTTCTTGTTTATCCTTCTTGGGTTTTGGTGTACGCAGTGATTTGGGGATCTTTGCCACAACCCTGACACCCTCGGGAACATCCTCCACAGTTAGGGCCTACACAACCTCACCAATGGTCACCTCTTCTATTCCCAAAACATTCTTAGTTGCTGTCATTGTATCTGGGTTGTAATTTGTCACTCGCAAATTCAGTGGCTCAATCAAGGCTCGAATCACAATGCTCAGGGCTCTACTCAATTGCTCAATTCTCAAAGTGTTGCTTGCTGGGCAGCCCTTTGTGTTTTATAGCGCTTTTTAAATTCAATTTTGACTATTCCCAACAATTCTGGTTCATTAATGCTTTCTTGGTAGCATATTTTCCCAAATCTTGCCCATAAATCACGTCTTAAATTTCCGCTGCCCACTCCATTTGGCCTCAAGTCGATCATCCCATCGTGAACAGTGACTTCAACGGTCACTTTTTGGCCAATCTGCACGGCAGTGCAGTCCCCCGTGCGTGGTCGCGAACCTTGTGACTCTCTGCTTCTGTGCTCTTCTCTAACCTCACGTAGCTCCTAGGAAATATAGTTTATAGTTCTATGCTCCCCTCCGACTACCTAGAGCGCTAAGACTATCCTTCCCTTAGCTAGTTAGGTGGTCGCACCACCTCTGTGAGGCTCCATCATGTTCTCCATCACGGTTCTTGGAGAATCCCCACATTTTATTGTTGTGGTCAGCATCGCGCACTTCACCATTTTCAATGCGCTACCCTGGTCACTATGCGTAGCAATATGTGGTCCAAGCCAAGGCATCAGACTAACTAATTCATGGCGATAGTTCTCAAACCTATCAGCATGATCGTGCACACCTTGCCTTACAATTCTAGTGTTTTCGGCAAGAAACTCTTCCTTTATCTAGTCGTCTAGCTTCTTGACCTCTGCATCCATAAAAGCACTTTTCTCTCTTAACCGTACCCTTTCTTTTTCAAGTTCGCAGAGTCTAAGGTTTCCCTATTGGATTTATTCCTCAAATCCCATGTGTTCATTTTTTTTTTCAGTTATATGATTACTTCTTTTTGGGCTTCACGAGCCATCGTATCTACGGGTGCTTCCATGTGTGGACTATGCTTTTCATGCTCCATAGGGATTACAACATTTGCTTCACACTTCAGCGTCGAAAGTGCCCTCACAGTTAGGGTTTTGCACATGGTCCTATAAGCCCATAGAACTGTTAGTACGTGCAAATCCCAGTCAGTGTGTGTCACATGGTGGACCACATTCAGTATGTTGCATACTTTGTCAAAGGCTTCCATGTAGATAATCTTTGGCGCACTTGGTGTTTTCATACTTCGTCATTCGCGCCATTGTCTTGCCTGCTCTTGCTTGTTAGTCTTGTTACCTATCGCGAGGACGGTCTGCATTCATGCAGGTTGCATACCATGTGCCTGTACCAATCTGGAGAGTTGGGCACATAGGCTGTTTCGTCCGTCATACCTGGCTTTCATCCGCATCTGAAGCTTTCCAAATCACCTAAGCATCATCCTTCTGCATTTGCACCAGTCCTTGAAACATACTTGATGCATACCCCACCATCGTGCAGGTGTAGCGCGCAGTACCCATTTCAGAGCATCGAACCGCTGATGTTCTGACACTTCTCTTTCAAATTTGGTTAGGAAATCATCCACTTTGCTCAACCCATCATACATAGGCAAATCTCTTACCTCTATTGTTACATAGCACAGTGACCTTATCATCATGTTGCAGTTAAGCGTGGTTACCTTGTGTACCCGGTTCTGCCATTGTTCTATCTCTTCATCTGAATCTAAGGTGTATGAGCTTTCGCGCTCCCACGAAATCTCGTCGTCTACTGTTGGATTCACCCAGTCCTACTCCTGCATGGTTATCTTGTAGATACAGTCTAGATCATCATTGCTCTCATCGTCGTGCACTGGCTTTGTGTAGCGCGATCCTTCTGTAAGGTCTAAAAATACCACTACATGTAGTGACTTTTTCTCAAAAATCATCTTACGCTTCTTTAGATTTATCACTCCATTCATGTCAGTGGCCCAATCTATTCCTAGTAGCACAGGATAGGGATTGTTGTCATCAAAAATCTGTATCACTTTGAAATCTGCAAGTGCGCTCGCACCTTCGATATCTATCGTGATTCCCTGCAGTCTTCCCATTGGTAGGTTCTTTTGCTGGTTCTCCATTCACAATTGAATAGGAGACCACTGCAACACTGACCTGCCCATGTGCTCCCATGTCTGCTTTGGAAGGATGTTCATGTCCGATCCTAGATCTAGAATCACTTGATCCATTTCATATTCCCCGATTTGTGCAGTCAATTGTGTCTCCCTTCCTATTCACATTGTGTGTTTTCTGAGCTTCTGGACTACATGTCGTTCACCCGGGCCAACACATCTAGTGATGAGTTCTTGAAGTCCCTTCACAGCCTTGTTGTCATGAAACAGCTTCATGCATGTCTCTAGATAGGTAGTGAGCATTGATGGGTCCATCTCCAGTTCTAGTTTGTCTTTGCTACCTGAAGTGGAGGCCTCCTTGAAACTCTTCTTAGCTTCCATGAATGTCTCCTTTGTGCGTTCCAAATAAAACCCTGGTTCCTTTGTTGAAGCCTTGCAAACCGAGGCACTCTGATCAGGCTGCTTGCCCTTCTCATCTCCTACCATGATACCACTTCGGAGCATGATGTTTACATTTGGGTCCTCCTCCCATAACTCAGACTTCATCATTTGCAAGTTTTGAGTTGGTCGAGGTTGGACTGTTCCTTTATCATGCAACCTCACTAACAGTGTGGGCCAGTCCTCCATCTCATGATCAAACTGGGTACAATATAAACATGTTTCCCTTGTCGTATTTGTACAATCATGGGCATAATGCCCTGGCCCTCCGCAATTGTAACAAATCAGCTGTCTGCGTCCCCTTGCTGGTCCCATTCCACCTCGACCTCGTCAGTGCCCCTGAAATCCAGTGTGTGCCATCCCTACATTTTGGTCGAGGGCTCACGTTTCAGTCTAAACTTTGTAGGTAGGAGTCTGATTCATCATCAGTTCATAACTTCTACAGGTGTGCTCATCATGGCCTACTGACCTGTAGAAATACAGAACAACTACTGGGATGTCTGCATATACTTTTGTAACAGGTGGCAGTTATTTGTAGGATGCTTCCCTCCTATCTGACAAATCTTGCACCATAATGCAGGCGCCAAGCTCAGTCCTTCTTGTGCCACTAGTCTCAATGGAATTGGCGCTCCTCCCACCATGTAGTTCGTGAAGACTAGACAATGGTCCATGTTATGTCCCTAGCCTTTGCACTTTATGCACCATACCTCCTCGTGTGCCTCAAGGTGAGTTGTCCTGTCTTGCTTCAACTTCTGCATCTCAAGACACAAGTTTTTCAACTACACGTGGATCTGTTCGACTCCCAGGTTAGAATCTTGTATTCGGGTCTTGTGCAGTCTCATCGTAATCTCCAAAGCCTCAGCCTGAGTGGATAGCTTCTACTGTGACAGCGCGGTCCTTAGATGCGGTGTTAGCAATGCTACAAACCATACACAGTGTTGCCCATCCGTCAAGGTCATGTTGGCTTCCCGAATCATACCCTTTAGTCTCTGATCCATCTCCTAGGGGTCTTTCCTGGAAGCATCACGATTTCCTTAAATCCTATAATTGACTGTGTCTCTAATTTTGGCCTACCAAACTCCCTATTTAGCGCAACTTGGATATCCATGATCCCTACGTTTGGATTTTCATTGGAATTATTAATGTACCATGTCAGTGCACGATCCTGCAAGGCACTGACCAAGTTTGCCTTCTTTATGTTGTCATTCGTGACTCCTTTTGCTTCCCATACAACATTTACCACGAACCAAAATTTGTATGGATCTTCATTCCCTAGTCCTTTGAACACCGGAAACTTTATCATGCTCGCCATATTGAACTGTGGTGGTTGCGGAGGTGGTGTGGGCGAAGATCGGGGTGAAGATGGTGAAATTGGTGGTGGTGTAGGTGGAAGTGGTATGCACAGAATTCACTTCCTTATCAAACTAATCGCACTTCTTGGTGAAACTTTCACGAGATCTTCCTTGCCCTCTCGTGGAGGTGAAATCAAGGGGCTAGTTTCTAGCTCTGTGCTATCTTTGTTTCTGTAGATCCTCCCACTTCGCATAGCCCCAAACATCAATTTATTCGCATAACCCTCTTTTCACATAGTAGCATCCTAATCCAAGTGTTCAAATATTTAATGTACTTACCTCACCGTCCTTTAAGGAAGCGCCATTCCACCTCGTTGTAGCTGACTGAAGTATCTACCGCAAACTTGGTGATAAACCCTCCTATAATATGATTGAGCGAATGATCCACAACGCGCATGATCTTATCTTCCTATGCTTTTATTCTTCACAACAACTCTGTATTCCACACAATCAGTTTGTCGAGCCTACACCTTCCTTGACTATCTACTAGCTTCACGATCCACTCGTACAACTCAGAGAGGAAGGATGCAAAGAAAATTTCATGGATTTATGTATATAAGTAGCACTCTACCCACTATTCCTTCGATACTCACGGATTCCTATTTTCCTGTGTCGTGAACTTGTGAATCCTTATGTCCAACCACTCTTCAATTTCTTTCTTTGTCAAATTCCAGTGACAAGACATCAGACATCTCTTATGCAGATCCTGGTCCTGACAATGGAACCATTTGTTGGCTTATTGGGGCCTGACCCAGGTTCAGAGGTGATTTAGCCAAAGAAATCCCAGTACTAATGCCCTTTTTGCAATAGTCCACAGAGCGCGGATTGAGGTATCACCCGAAGTAGTATGGGAGGATGCTAGAACCAAGTTTCCACACACTAGAGATGTCTAATGAGTTGAAGTGGTCCACGGTTCGACCCTGCGCACACGTCGCTATGCACACTTTTCCATACCTTGCAGCCTGAGATGCTGCCTTCGCGTAGCCCTACTCGGGGGCCGAACACTGTTATTACCTAAGTCCTTACTAGTATTCCATTGTTAGTTGATTAACTTATCCTACTTGTATGTGTTAAGTTATACTTAGCAATATAAACCATTCATACAGGTGCGCGTAGTAAATAAACACTATATTTTTAGTTTATAATTGATCTGAACTGGATCCATCAAAGACTAGCAAAGAACCATGATTGTATCAGGTCGGGATGAATCTCTAAAAATTCCAAAAAATAGTAATGAAAAACACCTTGAACCAGTGGCAGTGGCAGCCAACGTGGAACAATGAGGACCCCGGTCAAAGCGCGCTGATCGAAGCCCATGGAGACTACACAAGAGGTCAAAGTTTCCCCTGGGAGCCCCGGATTGGGAAAAGGAGGTGATTTTTGATGTGCGTTCGTTGGGTGAACAGGGCCAAAATGGGGAAATCTTGAGCACTTGGATGCATGGTGAACCGAAGAACCGTGGGCGGGAAAGGCAAAAAACACTAATCATACAAGGTGAGACCCATGCTCTAGAAACTGGCGGTATTGATCGGGGTGCCCTCAAATGGTAAACGGTTTTGTAGAAAGTGGAGTGATCCCCCTCAACAATTGATGTGCGGCGGCGGAGGTGAGAGAAAACTGTTGTTGATCAAACGTTATCGGTCAAGCAGGTCAACAGCGTGGGACGCGCGAATGGCGTCAAATCTGGAGGTCCCAGATCGGACAGCTAAGATTATGCTTGATGGAGGAAGTGGAATCGACAAAGGATTAAGCTACATTTGTAAAGGCTTGAGGTCCATTTGACTACCACAGTGGAGGAAGAACGCATCCATGACATAACTGAAGAAACGAACCGATGAGCAGGATGGCGCTGTTCAGACAGGGACATGTGGCCACTCCCTGAGCATTCACGCTAATGCCAAACAGGGAACTCCAAGTGCAGCTGCAGAAGGTGAATCGATAGATGCGGAAGAGGAACCAAACAGGCATGGGTTTGAATGACTAAAAGCCATGAACAGTGAAACGGAATACACAATTGGACGGTTGAACAGTTGAACACTGAGAGACAAAAACCAGAGAAGAAGACAGTAAAGCAACAGTAGGAAACAACAGAGGGCCGAGTTGACCAGTGGCAGCATCGAGCACCATAGCTTGAGAGATTCAAGCCATCACATAGAGGAATCAGTCTAGATCGAGCATCACATTTGGCTCCTTCCAATGTACACCAGAAGGTCACAGAGCTGGTAGGTAGAAGAAGAGTCTGTGTACTCCAATGGCTTGAGGAATCGAAGAAACCGCCCTGCCAAGAAAACCTGCTTCAGGAGCACTCACATTGAGTCCCTGCATTGTAATTCTCTGCTCAAAGACCCAATAAAACAAGGCCACCACTGAAAGCTGGACCAGAGATGTAGCCCTAGAGAATAGGGTGAACTCCTTATCAAAATTGCTTGTGTCTTTGTGGTTGCTTACTGTATTTCTCTGTTGTCTTTCCATTTAAATGTCTATGTATTGGCAATCTAATCAATCCGTTGCTTAAATAACATAGAACACACACCAGCACATGATTTTGTAATACCTTTGTTAAATAAATCTTTAACTGATGTCACTCATAGGGTGAATATTAGATCAAGTGGTATCAGAGCATAGGCTGTAAGGTTAGACAAGCTTGTGTTGGTATAACTGTGAATGCTCACTAGATCAAAGCTCAAATTAGGAGAAGGAGAGTTGGTGGAAACTAATCCTGAAATTGTTAGAGTCTATCCTCGAAAGACAATGTCAAGGAAGGTTCTATGGGGCCAGACCCTCAATTCATAGAAAGTTTCCTAGCTATAAAGTCTATGGTAGAAGAAATGTATAGGGACTTTAGAAAGCATAAGGATGAGGATATATCAGGTTCTAAACAAGATAAAGAAAAAGATGAGTCTCATTCCCATGACCACTCAAAAGGAAAGGGGAAAGAGAAAAGCTTTCTCACACCTCCTAATAGCCCTGTGCATAATAAGAAGGCATCTTTGATTAACTTAGATGTTAAATTTGATTTTCCTATATATGATGGAGAGCTAAATGCTGAAAAGTTGGACAATTGGATTACAAATCGATGTATATTGCAGGGTACAAAACATAGACTCGGACAAGAGTAAGATTTAGTTGGCAAGCCTACGCCTAGGAGGCACTGCCTTGGTTTGGTGGGAAGGTAGAACCCAAGCTGATATGAAGAAGCATGGTAAGACCATCTCTGTCTGGAGTGAATTTGTTGCTGCAATAAAAAAGTAGTTCTATCCATTGGCCTACATGCAACAAGCCATGATGAGTTGGCAAACTCTTCGGTAGTTGAAAGGGAAAAGTGTGCAATGGTATACTCAAGAGTTCAGAAAGAGAGCATTGATGTTGGGTATCTCGTTAGACTCACCAGAAACTATTTTGAAGTAAATTGGTGGTTTACATAGCTACATGAGGCATACCATCCTCATGTTTAATCCCACTAGTATAGAAGAGGTATCTGTACAAGCTACTCATCTAGAAGCTAGAGGAAAGAATGGAAATAAAGGAGTAGGGGAACCATCCCAACCCACTGTAAGCAGGAGCAAGGAGAAAAGAAAGCAGAAGTGAAAAGCAAGGAGGGCTAACACTACACAGAAAAGAAAAGCTTCATGCACTCACTGTAAAAAGGATGGGCATGATGATGAGCATTGTTGGATTCTGCATCCAGAGCTGAGACCTAAGAAGTCTGAGGGCAAGAAGAAGAAGATTGCTGCAGCTATTCAGA
>APFE030270727.1:1001-34344 GCA_000404065.3 Pinus taeda | reverse complement strand
GGATTTGTTTTGAACACCCTATGATCAATCTCTATTTCTAAATATGTTTTCTTCTGGATTAGCCATGGATATGAATTCTTGATTGCTCATGTCTAAACTAATTCTGTCATGGTGAAAATTGTTTAAGAATTCTTAACTACTCTTAAGCAATAATTTCATTGTTCTCTGTTAGCATAGTGAAAGATTATTAACTGCCTTTCACTGACTAATTGCATAATTTCATCAAAAATTTGATAAAATTGCTTCACATATGCCTATCTGGCTCTACAGCAACATTTTGTCTTCATAAATCTACTTTCAGCAGCACAAATACCTCAACTCCATTGCCTAATGGAACAAACTGTCTATGATCTATATCTCAGATCTATCTGAATTCACCAACCCACCAAATTCAAACAAAATAGTACACCATAACTAGCCTAAAAACATTCATCAACAAAGCTAAACTATAAAGAGAGAGCCCTCTCTGGTTGCAGGTAGGCTAGAACCAGTAGCTAAAAGATTGGTCAGTGGTTACCTCGGCCGTATTCCCTTTAGGAAGCAGGGAACAACCTGAGTGATAACAGGTTGAATGATAAATCACAACTACAAGTGATTAGAAACTCAAGTTTTCTTTTGGGTCAACATTTGTAGATGCGGTTGAGTTAGATGTAATTCCTTTGGATATATGTGGAATTGTTTTAGGAAGTCCTTACTTGTATGATAGAAAGGATATTTTCTACAGAGCTGAGAACAAGTATCTACTTGTTAAAGGTGGAATCAAATACTTTGTAAGAGCTCATAAGCTCAAGAATAATTATACTCTCATAAACTCAGGACAAATGAAAAGAATGATAAATTTATGCAAACAATTCTTACTAATGGTTGTAAAGGAAAAGAAACCTGATAAAACCAATGTATTTGAGGGCTGTAATGCTGATTAGCAAACTAATATGGAAAAGATTGTTTCAGAATATGATGTCTTGTTCCAAGAACCTGAAGGTCTACCACCTAAAAAGGGAATAGTACATGATATTATTTTGCAGCAAGATGTTCCATTTCCTAACATCGGGATGTATAGGTTGTCTTCTTTAGAGAATGCTTCAATCAAGAAGAAGGTGCAGGAGTTGCTCGAGAAAGGGTTCATCGGGCCTAGCACATCACCATGTAGGTCACCAATCATTTTGGTGAGAAAGAAAGATGGTTCGTGGAGAATGTGCATTGACTACCGAGCACTGAATAAGATAACGATAAAAAATCATTATCCCCTTCCTTGCATAGATGATCTTTTAGATCAATTGAAGGAAGATGTTTATTTCACCAAGCTGGATTTGCACAGTGGATACCATCAGGTCAGAGTTGCAGAGCAAGATGCATGGAAGACTAATTTCAAAACAAAGCAGGGATTGTATGAATGGCTGGTTATGCCTTTTGGCCTAACTAATGCTCCTGCTACTTTCATGAGATTAATGAATGATGTACTCAGACCTTTTCTTGATGATTTTGTTATTGTGTATCTGGATGACATTCTGATTTTTGGTAAAACATGGGAAGAACATTTAAGGAATGTTAAGAAGACATTAGATGTTTTGAAAAGAGAAAAAATTTATGTTAAACTCTCCAAATGTGAATTTGGTAAAACCTCTCTAAATTATTTGGGTAACATAGTAAGGGGAGGTGAATTGAAAATAGATCCCTCTAAAGTGGCAGTCATTGTAAACTAGCCTAAACCCAAGTTTGCTACAGAAGTGAGAAGCTTCTTAGGAGCAGCACAATATTGGAGGAAGTTCATTTAAAATTTTTCCTCAATTGTAGCTCCCTTACATGCCTTGACAGGATTGAACAATGTGTTTCAGTGGAGAGGCAAACAACAGAAAGCCTTTGGCACCTTGAAAGAAAAGATTAGTACAACACCAGTACTCGCACTGCCAGATCTCCAAAAACCATTTGAGATCCAAACTGATGCTAGTGATTATGCCATGGGAGCAGTGTTGACACAACACGGTAAACCCATATGTTATCATTCTTAGACTTTTAATCCTGCAATAGTTAACTATCCTACATATGATAAAGAATTGTATGCATTTGTTCAGAGTGTGAAAAAGTGGAAACATTACTTAATGGGAAAAGAAAGAGTAATACATACTAATCATCAGCCACTTCAATACCTACACTCCCAAACTAAGCTGCAGCAATCAAGACATTACAAATGGATGGGTTTTCTACAACAATTTCATTTAGTCATCAGATATAAAAAGGGCATACATAACAAGGTTGTAGACATGTTATCTAGACCCATCATAAATGCATCTACCATACTTAAGAATAATTATGTGCTGCATGAAAGCTACATAGAACAATATGCTCAGGACATGGACTTTAAAGATGTATATGCAACTTTGAGTAAAGGCAAAAGACTAGAAGAATTGGACTATCACATGAAGGACTGACTCTTATGTTGTTGTGGGAAACTCTGCATTCCACAAACTGAGAGAGTAAAGATAATTAGGGAAGCACACACTTCTCTGATATCAGGTCACTTTGGGGTAAGTAAAATAGTTGCACAACTACAAAGGTTCTGCTATTGGCCGAGAATGAGTGAGACAGTTTCTAGATATGTAAAGGGATGTGCTATGTGTTCAAAAAGCAAGCCTAGCAACAGAAAACTAGGCTTGTACACTCCATTGTGAGTTCCTTCTCACCCTTCGGAAAGCATTTCCATGGATTGTGTTGGAGGACTGCCTAAATCTTGGAAAGGTCATGATTACCTATATGTTGTTGTGGATAGGTTCAACAAAATGTGTATTTTGGTACCTTGTAGTAAACAGATTACAGCTGAACAAACTACAAAATTGTTCTTTGAACATGTATGGGTTCATTTTGGATTACCCACTTCTATTGTATCTGATTGAGACACCCGATTTGTGGGGAATTTTTGGTCAAGTCTGTGGGAACTAATGGACACCAAATTAAAGAAAAGCACAGCTTTTCATCTACAAACAGATGGCTAGACAGAAGTAGTTAATAGGACGATGATCCAGTTACGAAGAGGATATTGTAGCAAACACCTTAAACTTTAGCATGAACACTTGTGTTATGTGCAACATGCTTACAATAGAGCCAAACACTCTTCTACACAAAGATCTCCTTTTGAAACCTATTTTGGTTTCATACCAAGGTCTCCTTTGGATTTTTTCTTTGGTAAAGATACCATGGTTGATGGACACAGTGATGTGGACAAGGCAACTAAATTCATTGAATAGATCCAGGAGATTGACCAGGCAGTACAGGAATAGTTGGAAAAGAGCCAGGCCAAGTACATGGCTAGGCACGATAAGCATCAGATGGAGCATAGTTTTCAAGTTGGAGACCAAGTCTGGCTATATATCAGCAAGGATAGGATGCAAGGTGAAGGTAAAAAGCTAAAACCCATCAGGTATGGACCCTTCAGGATACTTCAAAAGATTGGCGAAAATGCTTTTCGCCTTGATCTACCAACTTACATGCACATCTACTCAGTCGTAAATGCAGATTGCTTGAGGACCCTGAAGAGCAGAGTCAATTACCTTCTGTTGATGACCTACTACCTGAATATCTTAATGAATTGCGAGAAGATATAGTGCTGGACAAGAAGGTAAGGACGACGGGCAGTGGACAAGTGGAATACCTCAAGATTGGGCTCAAAGGTTTGAAGCCAAGCAGTACGAAGTGGATTGAGATTGGACGGGTGAGAAAGCAATACCCTCACTTAGTCGATGCTTGAAAACCAACTTTTGGTGGTCCAAAAGATCTTTCAGTGGGAAGGCAGTGATCTGAATTGGATCCATCAAAGACTGGCAAAGAACCATGACTGTATCAGGTCGGGATGAATCTCTAAAAATTCCAAAAAAAAGAGATCAAAAACACCTTGAACCAGTGGCAGTGGCAACCAACATGGAGCGACGAGGACCCCGATCAAAGCGTACTGACCGAGGCCCATGGAGACTGCGCAGGAGGTCAAAGTAGCCCCTGGGAGCCCCAGATTGAGAAAAGGAGGTGATTTTTGATGCGCGATTACTGGGAAAACAGGGCCGAAATGGGGGAAGCTCGAGCACTTGGACGCATGGCGAACCGGAGAACCATGGGCGGAAAAGGAAAAAAATTCTAATTGTACAAGGCGAGACCCATGCTCTGGAAACCGACGGTATTGATCGGGGAACCCTCAAACGGTAAACGGTTTTGGAGAAAGCAAAGCGATCCCACTCAATGATTGATACATGGTAGAAAAGGTGAGAGAAAACCACTGTTGATCGTGCATTATCGGTCGAGAAGATCAACAACGCGAGACGTGCGAATGGCGTCGGATTTGGAGGTCCCAGATCAGATGGCTAAGATTGTGCCCAATGGAGGAAGAGGAAACGATGAAGGAAATAAGCTATATTTGTAAAGATTTGAGGTCCATTTGACTGCCACAGTGGAGGAAGAACACATCCACGACGTAACTAAAGAAATGAACCAATGAGCAGGCTGGCGTTGTTCAGATGGGGATATGTGGCCACTCCCTGAGCGTTCATGTTGACACTGAACAGGGAACTCCAAGCACAGCTACAGAAGGTGAATCGATAGAGGCGGAAGAGGAACCGAATGGGCATGGGTTCGAATGAGTAAAAGCCATGAACAATGAAATAGAATACACAGTTGGATGGTTGAATAATTGAACACTGAGAGACAGAAACCAGAGAAGAAGGCAGTAAAGCAACAGCAGGAAGAGGTAGAGGGCCGAGCTGACCAGTGGCAACATCGAGCACCAGAGCTTAAGAGGTTCAAGCCATCCCATAGAGGAATCAGTCTAGATCGAGCATCACATTTGGCTCCTTCCACTGTAGACTAGAAGGTCACAGAGCTGGTAGGTAGAAGAAGAGTCTGTGTACTCCAGTGGCTTGGGGAATCCAAGAAACCACCCTGCCAAGCAAACCTGGTTCAGGAGCACTCACATTGAGTCCCTACATTGTAATTCTCTGCTCAAAGACCCAATAAAACAAGGCCACCACTGAAAGCTGGACCAGAGACGTAGCCCTGGAGAATAGGGTGAACTCCTTATTAAAATTGCTTGTGTCTTTGTGGTTGCTTACTGTATTTCTCTATTGTTTTTCCATTTAAATATCCGTGTATTGGCAATCTAATCGAACCATTGCTTAAATAACACAGAACACACACCAGCACATGAGTCTATAATACCTTTGTTAAATAAATCTTTAACTGACGTCGCTCATAGCATGAATATCATATCAATAACAAACATGCATTTACCCAAGAACAGATGCACAAAATTATGATAAAACTTCTCTTTATTATTTCCTTTTCTGGTTACAGACTTGACTCTGCCTTGCACACTCAACTGCAGGGGTCCACGCACTCAGTTGCAGAGCCTTCTCCTACCCTACAACCCAAAGACACACCTAGTCACTTATACTCTCCCTCTTTCTTTCGGTCTCTGTCTTGTCTCTGTCTCAGCACTGCCTACCTCTGTCTCTGTCATTCTGTGGCTTTTAAGCAAATCGACTCTGTCTGTTCGTTTCCTCTTTTGGGCTCTCTGGCTCCCAGCCTCTATCCACTCAAATCCCCCTTTGAGCATTAGCAATCATTGCTAAATGCCTTCAGGGATGGTGGCCACCTGTTCTATAATGGAAGGGACCATTGCACCTTTGAAATCCCAAAAATGGTCGTTCTCTGTTTACATAGAGAAATACTCTAAAACATAGGAAAATCTGCCCAAACGCAGTCTATCGGATTTGAAATATTATTAATTCTGCCTTATAACTCCATCGGGTCCATCTTTATATTATTATTGCATATCCACCGTTGATCTGAGTGATCTTGATCCAACGGTTGAGATTTATTTTGGGCGGCTTATGTGTACAGGGATTAACTGCTGGAAAAGGGTGGTTTTCTCTCTAGCGCCTGGCCATGTGGCACCCAGAGTATGGGATCGGGCGGAGCCCGTCTGATACCACTTACTGCCTAAGGCTCGCCTGAAATCCCGCGCATTACGTAACTCAAAATATATATATCTGCATGTATAAACCCTTTCGGGTCCAAATTCATCGCATCGAGCGTATTCCCTTTGTATTTCGTTTATTTGGTGAAAATCTAAAATACACAGAAAAATGTTGTTTTCCAGATCTCAAAATATGTTAAATATCATCTATAACCCCATCCGGTCTGGCTATTGCGAGTCATATTTATATCGGCCCCACTCCATTGTATTACTCCAACGTGATATTGCGACGCGATTGATCACAATCACATATCGCATATACCCCAGGCTGTTTGTAAGCGTTCCTTTGTAATTTGCCGATTTTGATATTGCGAGTTAACATGGGCCATCGATCTGTGTGCTTGACTGACGGTCCTTGTTGACTCGCGCTGATCGCTATCACATATTTCATATGGTAGCCTTTGATAGCCTCCAATAGCCAAATCCGACGACTCCTGTACAAAGTTGTTTAAGCCCCCGAAAACTCTATTTTTGGCCATTTCTTCGTGTTTTTCCTTTGCGATAATGTTTTCCACCTTTTTTAAAGGTTTCTCTTTTGCGACAGTTTTTTATCTTATGAAGACTTAGAGGGTTTTAGGATCCATTTTGGATCATGCCTTCCTACTAAAAAAAGCTTTTGTACCACCAAAAGTTGGTTTTTAAGCATTGACCAAGTGAGGATACAACTTCCTCACTTTTCAAATCTCTATCCATCTTGCACTGCTTGGTTTTGAACCTTTAAGTCCAATTCTCAGGTACTCAACATCCCCTCTATGCGTAGTTCTCACCTTCCTGTCCAAAATTGTATCTTCCTACAACTCATTGAGATATTCAGGCAACAGATCATCAATAGAAGTCAACTGACTTTGCTCTTTGGGATCTTAAATCAATGAAGGCTCATATAGTCTCAAGTTCTCTACATTAATGACTGAATAGATATGCATATAAGCTGGAAAATGAAGGAAAAAAGCATTTTCACCAATTTTCTCAAGTATCTTGAAAGGCCCATACCTTATTGGCTTCAACTTCTTTCCTTCACCTTGCATTCTGTCTTTGCTGATGTACAGCCAAACTTGATCGCCAACTTGGAATCTATGCTCAATTCAATGCTTGTCATGCCTTGCCTTGTACTTGGCCTAGCTTCTCTCCAGCTATTCGTGCACTACCTGGGGAATTTCTTGGATATGTTAAATGAACTTGGTTGCTTTGTCCACATCACTGTGTCCATCAACTGCTATGTCTTTTACAAAGATAAAATCTAAGGGAGACCTTGGTGTAAAACCAAAATAAGTCTCAAATGGAGATCTCTATGTAGAAAACTACTTGGCACGGTTGTAAGCATGTTGCACATAACAAAAATGTTCATCCCAAAGCTTGGGATGCTTTCTGCAATAGTCCCTAAGCAACTAGATCACTATCCTGTAGACCACCTCTATTTGGCCATCTGTTTGTGGATGAAATGTTGTGCTCTTCTTCAATCTGGTGCCCATCAACTCCCATAGACTAGACCAAAACTTCCCAACAAATCGGGAATCTCGATCAGATGCAATGGAAGTGGGTAACCCAAAATGAACCCATACATGCTAAAAGAACAACTTTGCTATCTGTTCAGCTGTAATATGCTTGTTACAAGGTATTAAAATAAACATTTTGCTGAACCTGTCCACAATAACATATAAATAATCATGACCTTTTCTAGATTTTAGCAATCCCCCAATAAAGTCCATGGAAACACTTTCCCAAGGACGAGAAGGAACTGGAAGTGGAGTGTACAAGCCTAACGTTCTATTACTGGGATTGCTTGTAGCACACATGGTACACCCTTTTATATATATAGAAACTGTTTCATGCATTCTTGGCCAATAACAGAACCTTTGCAACTGTGCAACTATTTTACTTACACCAAAATGACCTGATATTAAAGAAGTATGTGCTTCTCGAATTATGTTGACTATTTCAGTTTTAGGAATTCATAGCCTTCAAGTTGGTCGTTAATATGATAATCCAATTCTTCTACTTGTTTTCCATGACTTAAAGTTGCATATACATCTTTAAAATCTACATCTTGAGCATATTGTTCAATGTAGCTTTCATGCAATACTGAGTTATGCTTAAGTATAGTAGATGCATTTATGATTGGTCTTGATAACATATCTGCAACTTTATTGTGTATGCCCTTCTTATATCTGATGACAAGATGAAACTGTTGTAGAAAACCCATCCACCTATGCCGTCTTGATTGCTACAATTTAGTTTGTGAGTGCAAATATTGAAGTGGTTGATGATCTGTATGTATAATTGTTTCTTTGCCCATTAGGTAATGTTTCCACTTTTTCACACTCTACACTAATGCATACAATTATTTATCATATGTGGGATAATTTACTACTGCAGAAGTAAATGTTTCAGAATGATAACATATGGGTTTACCATGTTGCATCAACACTGCTCCCATGGCATAGTCACTGGCATCTGTTTCAATCTCAAATGGTCTTTGAAGATTTGGCAATGCTAGTACTAGTGTTCTACTAATTTTTTCTTTCAAGGTGTTGAAGGCTTTTTGCTGTTTGCCTCCCCACTGAAACACCTTTTCAGTCCTGATAAAGCATGTAAGGGAGATGCAATCGAGGAAAAGTTAGCAATAAACTTTCTCCAATATTGTGCTGCTCCTAGGAAACTCCTAACTTTTGTAGCAGATTTGGGTTTAGGCCAGTTCACAAAGACTTCAACCTTAGAGGGGTCTATATTCAATTCACCACCCCCTACAATATGACCCAAATAATATAAAGATGTTTTGCCAAATTCACATTTTGATAACTTCACATAGAGATTTTCTTTTTTCAAAACATCTAGAGTCTACTTTATATGATTCAAATGTTCTTCCCATCTTTTATTGAAAACAAGAATATCATCTAAATATACAATTACAAAATCATCAATAAAAGGTCGGAGTACATCATTCATAACTCTCATGAAAGTGGCAGGAGCATTAGTTAAGCCAAAAGGTATAACCAGCCATTCATATAGCCCTTGCTTTGTTTTGAAAGCAGTCTTCCAAGGATCTTATTCTGCAACCCTGACCTGATGATAGCCACTACACAAGTCCAACTTGGAAATGTAAACAACTTCTTTCAACTGATCTAATAGATTATCAATGCGAGGAAGAGGATAACGATTATTGATCGTTATTTTATTCAGTGCTCTGTAATCAGTGAACATCCTCCATGAACCATATTTCTTTCTCACCAACACAATTGGAGATCCGTATGGTGATGTTCTTGGTCTTATAAACCCTTTATCGAGCAGATTCTGGACCTGCTTCTTGATCTCTACATTCTCTAAAGCGAATAACTTGTACATTCCGATGTTAGGCAATGGAGCATCTTGCTACAAATCAATATCATGTACTATTTCCCTTTTGGGTGGCAGACCTTTAGGTTCTTGAAATAGGATATCATATTCTGAAACAACTTTAATTAAATCAACTTTCTGTTGAGCATCACAGCCTTCAAATACATTGGTCTTATCAGGGTTCTTTACCTTTACAACCATTAGTAAAAATTGCTTGCATGAATTTACAATTCTTTTCATCTGCCCTGAGTTTATGAGAATGTAGTTATTTTTGAGCTGATGAGATCTTACAATATATTCTATTCCATCTTTTGTGAGTTGATACTTATTTTCAATTTTATAGAAAATGTCTTTTCTATCATACAAGTAAGGACTTCCTAAAACAATACCACATACATCCAAGGGAACTATATCTAACTCAACCTCATCTACAGAAGTTGAACCAATAACAAACCTAAGTTTACATTGTCTAGTCACTTGTAGCTTCGCTTTATCACATACCCAACCTAATGGATATGGATTCTTGTGAGGTGTTGTTAGTAAGCCCAACTTCTTTACAATTGTTTCAAAAATAAATTTTACTTGTGAACCACTATCAAATAAAGTATCAACCTTTTGGTGCTTGGAAATAACTCTAATATGAAAAAGCTCATGTCTTTTCCTCTCAGTATCTTCATTATGAATAGATTATGTTGAATTACTTGTAGATGCTTCATAATTTTTACCTTGTATACCTGTGGCTGTGACTGTTGTTTCATCACCTAAGTCTGACCCCAAATCTTTCTTAATAGTAGCAGCAGTCGTCTTCTTCTTACCAACGAACTTCTTAGGTTTCATCTCCGGATGCAAAGACCAGCAGTGTTCATCATCGTGTCCATCCTTCTTGCAGTGAGTGCATGAAGGTTTGTCTTTCTGTATAGCATTTTCCTTCCTCTCCTTCCATTTCTGCTTCCTCTTTTCCTTGTTTTTACTTGCATATGGTTTTGATGATCCCCCAATCTCTAGGTTCACATTCTTGCCTCTAGCCTCTAGATGTGTAGCCTGAACTAATACATCATCTAGGCTAGTGGGGTTAAACATGAGAATGGTGTGCCTCAAATAGTTATGTACACCACCTATATACTTCAATAAAGTTTCAGGTGAGTCTAGAGATATGCCTAGAGTTAAAGCTCTTTTTCTAAATTCCTGGGTATAGCTTTGTACACTTTGGCCCTTTAATTGGTGAAGAGTTTGCCATCTCATCATTGCTTGCTACATATAAGCTAGTGGATAGAATTGCTTTTTAATGGCAAAAACAAATTGATTCTAGGTAGAAAGAATTTTACCATGTCTCTTCAGGTCAGCTTGTGTCTTGCCTTCCCACCACACTAGGGCAGTTCCTCCAAGGTGAAGGCTAGCCAACTGAATCTTTCTCCTTTCTGAATTAATCTTCTACACCCTACAATATACATCAATATGTCTAATCCAGTTATCTAGCTTTTCTGCATTTAATTCACCATCATAAATTGGCAAATCAAATTTCACATCTAATTTAATCACAACAATTTTCTTCTTTTCCTTTTCCTTTTCAGGGCTAATTTTATGTGAAGAAGATGATGAGGATGGTGATGATGGAGTAGATGGTGGAGAGGTCCTCTCTTATTTTCCTTTGCCTTCTCGATGGCCATCTAGAAGAGGTTCCTCTGTTCCTTTGTCTTGTTTGGAGGTTGAAGTACTTTCTCCTCGACCTTTCTTAAATTCTCGATACATTTCTTCCACCATGGCTCTCATGTTCATGAAACTGTCCATGAACTGAGGTTTTGCTCCCAAGGGAATTTCTTCTACCATTTTCCTCCGAGGATAGACTCTTCCAATTTCTGGATTGGCCTTAACAAGTTCTCCTTTTCTCTGTTTGAGCTTAAAACAAGTTAGCATTCAAAAAAAAATCCACCACAAGTTTGTCTAACCTTTGCAAACCTAAAGCTTTGATACCACCTGATCTGATAATGAGATCTTAGACTAATATTAAGGTTTTATAGACTCATGTGCATGGATTTGCCTATATTACTTAGTACAACAGATTGAAAAGATTGCGAATAATATAGACAGTGAAGCAGTTAAAGAAACATAATAGACAAACACACATAACACAACAAGTTTAGTCTAGTGTTCACACAAAACTCCTAGGCTATGTCTCCTGGTCCAGCCTTCAATTGTGACCTCTCTATTATGTCTTCAAGAGCATTGTTTTACAAAATGTGAGCTCAAATTGAGTCTCCACACAACATGAACAAATAATAGCGGTTTGTTTGAATCCCTAAAGACTTACTGAGTACACAGACTCTCCCTCTTGCTTTTTGTCTCCGCCTTCTCTCAGTCTCAGCACTGCCTGCCTCTGTCTTTGTCATTCTGTGGCTTTTAAGCCAATCGACACTCTTTTTTCGTTTCCTCTTCTGGTCTATCTAGCTCCCAGCCTCTGTCCACTCAAATCCCCCTCTGAGCATTAGCAATCATTTCTAAATGCCTTCAAGGATGGTGGCCACCTATTCTGTAATGGAAGGGACAATTGTGCCTTCAAAATCCCAAAAATGTTCTTTCTCTATTTACACAGAGAAATACTCTAAAACACGGGAAAATATGCCCAAATGCAATCTATCGGATCTGAAATATTATCAATTCCACCTTATAACTACATTGGGTCGATCTTTATATTACTATCGCATATCCACCATTAATCTGAGTGATATTGATCCAACAGTTGAGATTCATTTCGGGCAGATTATGCGTACAAGGATTAATCATATGAAAAGGGTGGTTTTCTCTCTTCGGTGCCTGGCCATGTAGCGGCCAATGTATGGGATCAGGCGGAGCCTGTCCAATACCACTTACCACCTAAGGTCCGCCCAAAATTCCGCTCATTAGGGAACTCAAAATATATATATCTGCATGTATAAACCCTTTCGGGTCCGAATTCATCGCATCGGGCATCTTCCCTTTGTATTTCATTTATTTGGCAAAAATGCGAAATACACAAAAAAATGTTGTTTTTCGGATCTCAAAATATGTTAAATATCATCTATAACCCCATCGAGTTGGGCTATCACGAGTCATATTTATATCGACCCCGCTCCGTTGTATTATTCCGACATGATATTGCGATGCGATTGATCGTAATCTCATATCGCATAGACCTCGGGCCATTTGTAAGTGCTCCTTTGTAATCTACCAATTGCGATGTTGTGAGTTAACTTGGGCCGTCGATTTGTGCACTTGATCGATGGTCCTTGTTGACCCGCACTGATCGCTATCACATATTTCATATGGTTGCCTTCAATAGCCTCCATAGATTGCGATATGCCAATCGGATCTAGACCGTTGATTGGCTAGATCCGATGGCTCCTGTGCAAAGTTGTTTAAGCCCCCGATAACTCTATTTTTGGCCATTTCTTCTTGTTTTTCCTTTGCGATAGTGTTTTCTACCTTTTTTAAAGGTTTTTATTTTGCGATAGTTTTTTATCTTATGAAGACTTAGAGGGTTTTAGGACCCATTTTGGATCACGCATTCCCACTGAAAAAAGCTTTTAGACCACCAAAAGTTGGTTTTTAAGCATCGATCAAGTGAGGATACAACTTCCTCACTTGTCCAATCTCTATCCATCTTGCACTGCTTGGTTTTGAACCTTTGAGTCCAATTCTCAGGTACTAAACATCCCCTCTGCATGTAGTTCTCAACTTCCTATCCATAACTGTATCTTCCTGCAACTGATTGAGATATTCAGGCAACATATCATCAATAAAGGCAATTGACTTTACTCTTTGGGATCTTCGAGATTTCAGACCCCTGTGCCAACTTCTTCCTTCAGACCTGTGTAAGCCAAGACAAAATATAAGAGTAGAAGATGGCTTGATCCCATGTGTCCAAATGAGCTTAAGGTCTCTTCTATTTATATTCTTTCATGAGGGTCCACTTGGGGTTAAGTTCGACCTGTCCAATTTAACATGTGATTAGGGTCGACCTAACCTAATATACATGAGTGAATAAATAACTTTAAAAACCAACTTTCACTTGTCCAAATAAGGTGATCTTTAGGTCGATTTTGGTCCTCTTGAAAAGAGAAATCTAGTTCAATCATCATCTTAGTCATCAAATTTGTCAAAGGAGGAATTTGATCACAGTTGCAAAAATTAACAACTATGTAGGTGACGGACCAATGATAATTGTTCATTTGGGATAGTTGTGTGTTCATTCTTCTTTGAGAATATCCTCACCATCCGAGCACATGTACATATATATGATGAGGGCCTATAGGAGCCCAGGATGCATCATTAGGGGCATCTAGTGTGATGAAGTGGAGGAGGGGCAGTTTCCAACCTAAATTATTTGCACATTGGGACCAAATGCCACTGTACATAGATGACTATATGTATAGTGGAATGAACTATCAGGGAGATCCTGACTTACCACTTCTGCTAGGATGAGCATGGGGTCCATATGGTAAGTGGAATTTGCTATATATTTGATGCATTTAAATTTTAGGATATATGTGTATGTGGTACGGATTTCTAAACTTATGGTATGTAGATATAGCACTAGTGAAGATGCCATGATATACAAGATGAGTTGCAGCGTCTAGGGCTAAATATCAGGGTGGTTCAACATCACAACAGAGATCAAGTGGTGATGCTATACTGGAGGATCTCGGTTGTAGGTTCAATGTGCTACTGACCCAGGTGACATAGCGTGAATGGAATGAGTTAGAATATTAGTATACATATGAGTGCAATGGGTCTTCTCTCATAATGGATAGGTATCACGAGACACATAGTTGTGGCTGGTTAGTAAGTTCAAGACTTACAGGCTGGTGGGATAAAGCCATTGGCTCGGGTGTTGGCATTATGGTACATGTGTTTTCCTTTATGGAAAATCACTCACGGTTCAATTCAGAATTGATAAAGGGAAACTCACATTGTAACATGTCTATTCAGAGGTAACAGAGTAATGGCATATAAGAACAAGATGATGGGACAAAGGATTTCATATCATAATCAAGCAATTGAAGAAAAATAATGTTTTAAGTTACATTAAATGGTATACGCTGATTCACCTAGTCCAAGTAGCGTATACAAGCGGGTTCACTGAAAAAAGGAGCGTATACATATGCACACACTTTGGCAAGAAGAAAAGTGCATATGGGATGGAAAATTAATATTAAAGAATACCAAGGGTCAATACCATGGTCTTAGCCCACAATATTGAGCAGAGTAATGGTTACATGATCCCATCTAAGAATACCATAGGCTCTAAGTGTTGTTTTGGTTCGAGGTATTGAAAAAGGCTCTAAGTATATAAGGAGGAGAAGATCAAAGGGCTAAGTGTGCAAGTGAAAGGGTTTTTCATGAATACATCTATCTGAAGTATATTTTATGTTGTAAAGGCTATGGTTATGATATGATATGAAATATATTTTGCACCTTTGGATACAATGTTGGATCAGGATCATGAGACCTGAAATGACTTATCATTGTATGATCTAATAATGGATGGATTAGATATAAATGCTGACGCATGTTTTATCATGTAAATGTTATGGTCTGGGTATATCTGAAGTCTAGAATTGCTACGAAGTTAGCGAAGTTATATTTTATTATTTGCATATCTATATGATGTTTCACCTTTGCGAAGGTGTGTATACATGTTGGTTCGGCACTTCCAAGTAGCGTATGCAAAACAAAAGCTTTTTGTTGGGAGATTACTAATCTATCTGATCAGTGCTATTATTTTACTGTTGTCTGTCAATGATGTCTTCATTTGATATGAAAGTAGGATTTATTTCATAAGGAAATTGAGTTTAGTTGATTGATTGATTGAGTGAGAAGGGTGATATTTGTTGCTATTTGTTTGGAACTCTGTAATTTGACAATATATCTTCAAAATGACACTGATTATTATAGTTTTTGGTTCAGAGGTTTTATGATTCAGTATATTTATAGGTATATGCAGGTTAGGCTAAAGGAAGTAGCGTATACATGCAGGTTGGCTTCACTGAAGTAGCATATATGGTCTGACATATGATTTTTGAGGTTGCAGTTGGTTCTGCTTGTTGATGCAGTGTTCTGGGTTCAGCTCTATGTTTTGGTGACAATGATCTAATTTTTTAGATTGACTGGTTGTTGATAGATGCAGTTGTATTTGATGATTGTATTGCAGTGGTGATTAATGTTATTAATGGGTCTAGTATGAAAATTTGACGAAACATGGCCTTCATATTTTATTGTTGTATACCAGGAGTATCTAGTCTAAAAATTTATGAAACGTGGTCCCTGGAGGAAGAGTGAAGGTAGTAGCCTTCTGTAGGCCAGTGCCTACATACTACTAAACATATTAGCGAGTACAAAATCTAGGGGGTTGGAACTCCCTTCCAGTAGAAGCTAGAAAATGAGTGAAGGTTGTAGCCTTCATCAGGTAGATGTATACGTACTAGAAACCTTTGCACCAATACAAAAATTGTAAACACTTTTTATTATAAGAAGATTGAAGACTCAAATGACAACAGCGGTCGTTTTTTCCCACATTGGGTTTCCACCTGCAAATTCTTGGTGTTCATGTGTGCTACTTATGTGTGTTGATTTATTATGTTCTTACTGCATCTTTTTACTGCTTAATGCATCACACTATTATTGAAGACAATGAATTAGTTGTTTATTATATATACGCTGGTTTCATTCTCTATAGCCATGGACATACGCTAGTTGGTTTTAGTAAAATAACGTATACTGTTTGAAAAGAAAATAATTATTGTGAAAGTTGAAATACTGATTCACCCCCGCCCTCCCCCCAAGATTTTTCCCAACATTGGGAGCCTCTAGATGATAGTGATTACGTATAGGGATATGTGGTTCCCCAGTTTTGTTTTGTTGTAACATGCAATGAGAATGTCAGATGCATTTAGAGTAGTGGACTCCAAACACTATGTGTTGATATTATGATACATAATATGGTTATGCATATTTTGTGATGATTGTGGTTCGCCATTTGTTTATGCTATGCATGTATTCTTATATATGCATGTGATAAATTCCAATCTAGAATGTTATTTACAGTGGTATCTACATAGTGATTTTGTTCTCTAGGAACAGGACTGACTGTAATGGATTCAAATTCATGTGCCAAAATCTTAACTCGTAGATATTTTATAAATAGGACATGATTACGCACATGATAAACGTCATTAATTTACATGACAAGTAGCAAGGAATCAAGACAAACATGAAGGTGAAGGATGCGACAATCAAGGGCATCGACTAAAAAACCTATCACAACATCATATTCGTCCTGGTTATTGGTGGGAGATCCAATGCAGAGGCCATTGGAGTGGACTAATGAATGCAAGGGGGTAAAAATTTCCCAAGGTTCCAAGGTTAGATTCTTGGAGAGGTGACTCCCATCATCGACATAACTGATATGAGGTGTGGATGATGGATCCATATGAAAGACATAAGTAGACAATGAATGAGATTATGGGGGATGCAAGCTACCTAAATGAAAGAAAAATAAAAAGATACACATATTTCAATGGGAAATGCTATGGGTAAAATTTCTTGAGGTAGAGTGCATTGCAACAGTTAGGAAGGATCTCTTCCTCTGGACCCTCTATAAGGTAGGCCCCCTTTCCCAAACACTTATGAATGATGTAAGGACCTAGACATAATGGTTCAAATTTCCCATGCCCTAGGATATCATCAGCTCTGTCATTGACAATGACAAGGTCACCTTTGTTGAAGGTACAATTGTAGAATTTTCAGTCATACTGAGATTTGGTGCACTTTTTGGCAGATTCAATGGTTTAAGATGCAATGCGGCAGTCTTCATTGGCATGCTCAAGCATGATAATTCGTTGTTCTAGAGGTTGGTTATCTAGGAGGATTTTGACATCTAGGTGGAGGGAGTGAACCCAGTGGTAGTTTTGACATAGGTTCTATAGGCCCACAAAGGAGGGAAGAGCATAAGATGCCAATTGGTATTGTGTTTATTCATTGTCCGCTGAAGCATAGTTTTAAGGATTTTGTTGACAACTTCAACTTTGCCATTTCCTTAGGGTTAGTAAGATGATGAATATTGGTGTTTGAAGCCCAACAAAAAGGATATATCATGTCATATCTCATATTAAAAGTGTAGGCCATAGTTGGGGACCAATTGTTTTGGAACATTGAATCGAGTGATAACATGGTTAAAGAAAAATAGCACTGTAGTAGCTATGGTGTTATTGAACGTGGGCATCACTTCATCCCATTTGGTGAAATAGTTAACGACCATGATAATATATTTATGGTTATTATCAAATGGGGGTCGACACTCCATAAAGTCAATATCCCATTTATACAAAGTCTCAACTACAATGATAGGATCGAGGGGAGCAGGTGGAACTCACACCTTAGGGGTGTATAATCAAAAAATTGGACAGTGTTTGACTGCCTGAACGCAATCACTAAAGAGAGAATTCCAAAAATAATCGGGGTGCATGATTTTTGAGGCAGTGTACATTCTGGAGAGGTGACCACCACAAGCATCATCGTGGTAGGGATTAATCACTTGCTCAACTTCAAAATGAGTGAGACAATGATGGAGGGCAGTGTCAACACCGTGACAATAAAGATCATCACCGATGAGGAGATAGTGAGGGGCTTGATGTTGAATACTTCGTCGATCATCACAAGTGAGATGGGGGCTGAATTTATGGGTTTGAAGAAAGGTAAGGATGTCGCCATACAAAGGATCATCCAAGGTAATGGCAAAAAAGTGTTCATCAGGAATATCATCATTTATCAATGGATCAGGCTAACCAGTAGGGAATTCATGATTGAATTTAGAAAGAGCTAAACCTTTATTACTTGTGTGTGAAAAATTCGAGATTGAATTCTTTAAGTATAACGATCTAATGGGAATACTTCTCATTTATGATTTGTTGACTTGAGAGGAAGGCCATGGGGTTTGAATTGGTCATAAGTTTGGTGGTACAGATAAGGATATATTGACAAAGCTTTTGAACAAAGAAAACAACAAGCAACTCCAACTTTTCTTCGTGTGATGAGGACACAGGGGAGTCGTGACGGTTCTTACTGACATAATAGATGACATGTTCATTCCCGACACCGTCTTGTTGGATTAGGACCACATCCACTAAATAGGTGAACAAAGAGATATACAAGATGAAATCTGTCTCAAAATTAGGTAGATTGATCAAGGGAGCAGAAGTGATATCACATCTTTGGGCATTGAAAGATTGTTGAGCTTGGTCATCCCAAAAGAACATAATGTTAGATCAAAGGAGTCAAAGAAACCCATGTGCAGTGGTGGCATGGTCAAGGAAAAACCTATGAATAAAGTTGGCTTTTCCTTGGAGGCTTTGCAACTGGCGAAGGGTACAAGGAGGAGGAAGTTCAAGGATGGCTTGAACTTTGAGAGGGTCAAGAGTGATATTGTCTTTGGACATAATGGAGCCCAAAAGTTTCCCAGCAAGAACACAAAAGACACACTTAAGGGGGTTGAGGGGAATGTTATACTTGTGATGTCGAAAGAAGATGGTACACAAATCATGAAGTTATTGCGACTGATGCTTGGAACGAGTGGTGAGATCGTCTAGATATGTAAGGATAATATGAGCTAGATCATGAAAACAGTAAGATATGGCATGCTGAAAAGTGGTCGCAACATTCTTTAAAGTGAAAGGCATGACTCTATAAGTGAAATTTCCCCACAAATTAGTGAAGGAAGTTTTAAGCTGATCAACATAACGAATATGTACCTAGTTATACCCTAAGAATCCATCCATAAAGGAAAGAAACTCATGCCCTGCACACTCATCAATGATATGATCTATGAATGGTGTGGGAAATTTGTCTTTGGGACAAGCTTTGTTCAGATCGCAAAAGTCTGTGTAGACACGAATGGTGCCTTGTTTCTTTAGAACAAGAATAGGATTGGACACCTATGCAGTGTATTTGATAGGATAGATGAAACCAACCTACTTGAGCTTATCTATTTAAGCTTTGATAGCTTCACGTTTGGAAGGATGGATAGGCCTTTGCTTTTTGCAGATAGGGATGGCATTGGGCCAAGTGTCGATATCGTGTTCAATAATGGGGGGATTAAGTTTGTGCATTTCAGAAGAAGACTAGGTGAAAACATCACATAATTCTTTGAATAACGTAGTGTGAGCATCAATTTATTTCGGGGTGCACTATGCCCCCAAGAGGATATTTTCTTTGATCCCTGGTTGATTCGAAATGTTGATTTTGATAGTAGGAACTAGTAGAAAATGGCTAATTAGTTACTAAAAAATGCCAAAAATTGCATATAAACAACCATCTTTCAGTCGGTGACCAATAGTAGCTAATTTACAGTATATAATAACGCAACCAACTTTTAGTCATTTTAATCTTAGTCCTTAATTGGTTGTCTCAATTTTATTGTCTAGTAGTATACTTAGTCATAAATTTGGTAATTAATTTAGTCACTGATTCAGTCATTAATTGCCATAATTAATGATCAAATATACAACAAAATATATTACTATAAGATCACCTACTAAAGCTAATTAATGACCAAAGAAATATGACCAAAATATTGGTCATGTTATAAGATACTGTAAATTAGATACTAATAGTCATATATATGAAAATTTTAGTCATTGTTTGAAACCAATTAATGACCAAAGGAATATGACTAAATTTTTGATCGTGTTATAAGATACTGTAAATTAGCTACTAATAGTCGTATATATGCAAAATTTAGTCATCATTTGTAATCATAAATTTATCATTTGCAGTAGTTATTTATCATTTTTTTGTAGTTTCATAATCATAATTATATAAATGATTGATTTAGTAGTTTATATTCATTTAATTTACTTTTATTAATAATCATTATAAACAACTAATTTAGTCGTATATTCATTTTATTTGTGTTCATCATTAATCAATACAAAATACTAATTTAGTGATTTTAGAATGATTTATGTGTTCATTATTAATCAACGTAAATTAATTAGTATGAATTTGTGACGAAATTAGAAACAATGTCATACAATGTGCATGCTCATGCAATATGAAAATGCAAAGTTACATATGTTAATTACAATACTAAATAATATCAAGTAAAATTATAAATAATTTCAACCACATAAATTATATTTTATAAAATTTCAAGTATTACAATATGAGTTTCGAACTTAATATTGCTTGGACTATAATTTATACATGAAATATTGTTTCATCACTTCAAAATATTATCGTTTTGTTTCCAAGACAATGTAGGCAAATTCACCAAATCTAAAGACTTGACCATCAACCTATATATGTGTGTCTCGTGCGGGATATTAGCTTTAAGGGCTAGACCGGTTCTCTTCTCTTTCTCTTTCTGCATTTCTGACTCCAACGCTATTAGTTTCCTCTTTCTTGAATTTATATTTCTTACCATCAACACTGAGTTCCTCTTATGAAAAGTAAAGAAGATATAATGTAGAGTATAAGACATGAAAGGCGATGAAAATTGAAATATAAACTAAAGTAGACTATAAAGAATTTATATGAAATATACCTCAACATCAACAATGGGAATTTCATTTTTCCCTAGAAAAGCAAGAAACTCGAACAACTTTTCTTCAGTTAGGCGATAGTGGCCATTATGTGGCGAGATGACCTATAGAAACAAAGAAAATAAAATGTCACCATAGAAAATAACACCTTAGTACTTAGTATTCAACCTTGAGGAAAATATTAGTCACAATCATGCTAACTAAGTTACATGCCAAAAAGGTCAAGATGTAAATAACTTGTGAAAATAAAAGGAAAGAAAAAGACAACATATAATAAATAATTTATGACAACTGGCTAGCAAATTGAATCATAGAAGAAAAAAAGTATCCTATGGTTACCCATACATGTGGGTGGGTAACCTACCCCAAGATGCCATGATCCTTAGGGTCTAGAGGAAGTAAAATTCCTACTAACATAATGATTTATTGATTGCATCTTGGTCTCCAAACAACTACCATGATTTCCTTTACACATCATAATATTAAAACATTTAGAGAATAACACAAGAACCATAGATATAAAATTGTGTTCGATAATGATGATACATTCAAAGCATTGTGAGGTGAATAAATTAGTTTTGTGTAAATCTAATAAATATGGTAATCTGAAAAGTTTCACTATGCCTTTTTTATCACAAATATAAAAATGTGAAACAAATATCTCTGTAATTATTAGATGAAGATCTTTGTAACCCATTATGCTACCAATTTATCCATTATTATAAATCTTAGAGGAAAAATAAAGGGTTCTATTTCATATCACAACATACGCAACAGACCTACGACAAATAATTTAAAGTCCTTCAAATAAAAATTAAGAAGATTTGTCCACTTAGAGGATCCGCTAATATTATCACTAGTAACTACTGTAAACAACAAATAAGGGCACTCAGAGCAAAGGAATTACTATCCTTCAATTTCTTAAAAAGGGATAAAATATAGAAGGGCTCTGCTCATACTCTGAGCTCACCTAAATTCCATAATACACCTCTAACTACAATGGAACATTCCCAAATCAGTGCAAGTACATGAAAATTAATGAACATGTAAATTTTAGAATTAACATCTTGTAATTGTTGGTCATGTTTCTGACTTAAGTTATGGATGGTTGAGCTAGTCATACTTTTATCATATTTAAAAATTTATATCATATGAGGTGCTTACTTCACCAACCATCATCCCTGATAGTTATACTCCTCACTACCATGTATAACATAGGGTGAAGGTATAAGCTTAGTGCCACTACTTATGTATAATTTATATAATATGAACACCATTTATCTAGTGCCCTCTTGCTCCTTCTCAAGGCCAAGAGGCACTCTACTATGGTGAATAAATAAGATAAGATAATGCCATTCGTTGGAAATTGTTCAACTTACCTTATCATCACCCTCTAGGGAGACAAGATAGCGGGCTTGCTAAATAGGACATCTTGAAATAAATTTGTGTAGGTAAGTAATCACTATAGATAGTTTTGTAGTAGTTGCATGAATCCTTACAATTTTATTTATCCTCCCTCTAGGAAATAATTATTCCCTCATTTGAGCAGCTTTAAAGCTTTAACAACATTTTTATTAACAACATAGGTTTTGAAGACTACACAATTTTTAGTTAAACCAAGTTACAAAAAAATCAATATGAATGATAAAGGTTTTCCTATAATAAAATGAATGGAAACATCATGACTCTTTATGAAAAATTACAAGAAGAGCACATCCCAATTTCATAAACAAAATTACAATTTTCATTATGAGATAGTTCAGTTGGAGATGGGAAAAATAAATCAGATAATGAATCTAACTAGTAATCACAATGTCCTGAAGATGCTTCCCGTGAATAAGACTGCCATACCATATCCCGGGATGCTCTCCTCCATAGCCATATGATAGTAATGGGGCAAACAATGGCCAATACTTTTCATCCTACAAAAAGAGAATCAACATTGGAATTGAGTAACATTTCATCAAGATACCAAAGTACATGGAAGAGATATGTGAAGAGGAGATATAGATATCCCAGAGACAACCTCAACACAAATTAAAAAATTAGGGCCCAACTATACTACCTAAAAAATAGTATCCTTGCATGAAAAAGACAAATCATAGCTCACTGTTCAGCTAAGAACCAACTCTCATAGGCTGAAATGAGAAACAAGAATGTGTGAACAACCCAAAGAAGAATGGAATGAAAGGGTATGAAGGATGTGGGAGAAAGGAGAGGTAGAGATCAAATGGAATTTCTTGTTGCATTGAAAGGTGTATGCTCACACCCAAATAGGATATCAATGAATTGACAGTTGGCAGGATGTTCTAGGACAATCATGCGGAAGACACAACCAAGCAGGTACTTATTTTGGCCATCGGGTTCCTCACTACAGAGTTAAGAAAATAACATGTTTACAGTGATTTTTCTTAACATTAAATGATCTCAAAACCCTCAATTCTACCAATAAATGCATACATATACTTTTGGTAATCCTCTTGCCTACTTGTATCGCAAATTTTCTTTCTTTTTGGAACTTCAATGGACAAAGAAAATAATTGAATTGCAACATAAGATAAACAAGTCAAATTAAACTTTGATGAACACACCCAAATAAACTATTGCAATACATAGTATTACCTGGGCTCTGTATTCTTATCATTTTCACGTGAAGGCCAACCTCTCTTCTAAACACCAAGACTACTAACTAACAAGGGCAACATAATCCAAACATAAATACCGTAAAACATAATTATTGGAAAATGTAAATTTCAACGCTACTCAAAGTTCTCATAATATAATGTAAAAAGTCCAAGAGAATTGCCTAAAATGATAAAATCTTTTTCAAAGGACAAGGGTTTTCAACATTTTACAATACTAGGTAATCAATCGTACCTGAACTATGAATATTTCAGCGATTTACAATAGCAGGTAATCAATTTTTATGAGCTATAGGGACAACCCAAAATATTACAAACAATGAGGGCATCAAAAGCCTCAATCTATTTAAAATTTGTTCTAAGTTCTAACTTCTAAACAAAATAATCATACCCACTTCTGGCAGTAACAAAAATATTCCAGCATCCAAAACATGGGAGTTCCATAAGGACATGTACAATCAACAAATTGGATAGGCTTTGAATAGTTGATTTGGCATGGCCTCAGCGAGGCTTTGGCGCTTTGATTAGTACTACAACTCTATCTATTGGATAGGAGGTAAAAGTGAACTACATTGAGGCATATAAAAAAATTTCTACAACTTTTCATCATTCACATGTTTCTTGCCATATTTTGGGACATATCATATTGCTTTATAGATTAAGAGAAGTTTGGTATGAGAATATAGCAATTTGAATTAAAACTTTGTAAATGTTTCTTTGAATCCTGTATATTTTTTATTTTTATGCCTTTTGGTCATTTTGGATAGACATATATATTTCTGTGATGAGAATTGAACTAAGGTGTATGTATTAACATTTGATCTACCTTTCTAGTGAGTTTTGAACAAATACCGTATTGGTAATCTATTAGGGTTTTGAATTGGTAATCTTCAGGGGAAAACTACGTATTTTCCCTAATTAGTGCTACAACTTTGGTTAGGTTTGATTTTGGATAAGGATTTAAGAAAGTCTACAATGAAGTATGTAAAGGTTAAATTAATGTGTTATTAACTTATTATCATCCATGGGATTTTGGTCATAGCACAATTTTTTTCCTTTGTTGTTAAATATCCCTTTGTTAATTATTGTCTCTTCCTTAGGATTAAATTCCCTTGACCAAGAAGTATCTATTATGTAAAGTCCAGAGAATGCATGAACCTAGCATCATTTATTTAGATACTATACATCCTTAGGCCATCCATGTCACTTGGACTTCTGTACTGACCATGGATGCGGAAGTTAACTCTGTGCACAAAATTAGTGTGATAACATGTCTTCTAGGTTTTGAACACAAGTCTGAGCATAGAAAGTTCTTTAATCACTTGAACATGTGCTTAATAAATTAATATTTGTTTGATATTGAATATAGCAATTTGTACTCCACTATTTCAAGGTTTTCGAAAGCGGGAAATAATTAAAATTTGACAGAATCTTGCATTTTTTTAGATGCATCCTATATTACTTCAAGGGGCAATGAGTACATCAAGGAGAAAAGAGAGCTACAAAAACATAATGGCAAGAGTACAAGTGAATTACCATCCTCATTAATGTAAAAATTCTAGCATATGAGTCTGTGCACCTGTAGGAAGGGACTGGAATGGAAAAAGTTGAATTTGTCTTGAACAAGTAAAACCAATTCTTGTCTAAAAAGCCTCAATTCCCCAGAGCTAAGAGGGGATTGTTCCTCATGAAAGGCATCCTTACATTGATACTTATAATGTTCCACCAAAGTTTTGTAACATGAGGATGCAAGATATGGGAAACACACTTGAGATTCATATGGAGACAGCCCCCCAAATTTTAGGGGGGCTCATGGGGGACGGGGGGATGTTGGTGTCCCTAGCATGGAAAACCCCATATCTAAATGATTGTAACTAGGAAGGGACTCAAAAGGAAATAAATGAATTTGGCTTTAACAATTAAAACCAATTCTTGTAAAATTCTTCAGTTTCCCTGGGCTAAGATGGGGTGCTCCCTCATGAAAATCAACCTTACATTGATAATTCCAGTGTTCCACTATGTTTCTAAATGTGGGGATGAAGGAGCTAGGAAATTAATTTTGATTACATGTGGAGACACCCCTATAATTTTAGGGAGCATCATGGGGTACAGGGGGATGTTGGGGTCCCTAGAATAGGGGACACCATCTTTAAGTGACCATAACCATCTTCTTGTTTGTTAAATGCTAGACTGTAGGTTTCACCTTGGACGTTAAGTACTTAAACAATAAACACTTGGCTTTAAAATATCATAAATTGAGGTTGTTGAAAGTTAAACACAAGCTCATAGAGTAAAATCCAAAATCAGAATGATGAATCTATTTGGTGGCTTCTCTCTCACTTTCTAATGCCTCCTTCTGGTGGCTCAACTTTCAATAAAACTTTCTTCCTCTGTGGAAGCTTGACTCTCTTTGCAAAGAGAAATTGAAATATGAAAGAGAATTTTGAATGGTATGTATAAATGTCAAATGGAGATGGAAATAGTGTCAAGGCACTAGGTTAGGTTAGGTGATTTAGGCTTTTTTATCATTTTTTCTCAGCTTTTTATGCGAGGTGTCTAGATGTCCCCCTTTTAGGGATGGGGCGCCCACAACACCAACTTTTTGGGAAGTGTCCCTATACACCAACAAAACATTTTACTACGCTTTTCATGTATTTTTTGCAAAAGAGAGGATGCAAGAAAAAGTTTTGCTAGGTGGCCCTGAGGCCTGTGGTCTCGAGAATGCAAGGAGCATGCCCCTAACCTTAGGAGTATGTCCCTGTGTAATACTGGATATTTCCATAGAAAGTTAATAGAAAAGACTTTGGGAGCTGGAATTTTTGAAATAACTATTTGCATATGTCCCTAATTGTCCACGTGTGATGAAGGACAATACCTTTCTAAGAAATTGGTAGGTTATAAATTGTTAAACATAGCTTGAAACCATGCCCAAAACTTCTTTTCAAATGGGCATCTTTGCTTTGGTTTAACCACTCGATCCATTGTTGATTAAATTAAAATAAGTTTGGTATTGATTAATTTAAACTCCACTATTCCAGTGTTTGTTTTAAGCCTAAGTTATTTGAAATTTGATAGAGTCCTGCATTTTCTTTAAGAAATGCATCAAATAATACCACAACTAACAAAGAGTACATCATGGAGAAAAGAGAGCCACACTAATCTAATGAGAAGAATACAAGGAAATTCATGTGTACTTATTAAGCAGAAATGCTAGAATATGAGTCTACCCCACAAGGAAGGGATTCAAAATATTTATGGTAAAAACTGAATTTGGATTTAATGAGGATGGTTAGTTTGGGTGTTTAATAAGAATTCTCATGAACTAAGTGGGGATGGCTTCTCATAAAAAGTACCCTTACACTGGTATTTCCACAGAAAGCCAATATCAGAGAGAGGAATTGTGTTTTGTAACTATTTGCAACTGTCCCTAATCGTCTAAGTGTCTTGAGGGAGAGTGCCTTCTTTAAGAAATGCATCAAATACTACCAAAACTGAAAGAGAGTACATCATGGAGCAGAGAGAGCCACAATAATATAATGAGAAGAATACGAGGAAATTTTTGTGTATTTATTAAGCCAAAAATGATAGAATATAATTCTACCCCATCAGGAAGGGATTCAAAATCTTTACGATCAAAAATGAATTTGGATTTAACAAGGATAGTCAATTTTTGTGTTTAAAAATCCTTCTCATGAACTATGTGGGGATGGTTTCTCATGAAAAGTAGCCTTACACTGATATTTCCACATAAAGTCAATAGGGTAGAGTGGAATTCTATTTTGTAACAATTTGCAACTGCTCCTAATTGTCTACGTATCTTGAGGGAGAGTGTCATCTAAGAAATTGTGGTGGCAAAAAATTGGTAACCTCAGCCTGAAAGCATCCTTAAAAATCCTTTTACATATTGGCATATGCACTTTGGTTTAATCACCTAATGCGTTGCTCCATAAATTAATATAAGTTCGATATTGAATATAACAATGTGAACTTTGTTATTTGAGTGTTTCTATTTAGCTTAATTCAAGTAAAATTTGACAGAATCCTATGTTTTTTTAGAAATGCATCATATTCTATTTTGTTAGTAGATCATGGAACAAAGGGAGATACAAACATCTAATGATAACAGTACAAGGAAATTACTAATACTTTCCTAATTAACCCTGAAGTGCTAGCATAAGAGTTTGTGCCCTAATAGGAAGGGATTCAAAATATTTATGGAAAATAATGAATTTGACCTTATTAAGAAAATCCATTTCTTGTTTGAAAAGCCTAAATTCCCTTGAGCTTAAGAGGGGGTGGTTCCTTAAGAAAAGTAGTCTTACATTGATATTTTCACATAAAGAAAATAACAGAGAGTTGTACTATCTGCCATAAATATTTGCAACTATCCCTAATTTTCCAAGTGTTCTGAAGGGTAGTACCTTTCCAAGAAATTGGTGTGGTAAGAAAATAGTTGAATTCAAATTCAAATCATGACTCAAGTGTCTTGGAAGATGGTCACTTGTGCTTTGGTTTAACCACTTCACCCATTGCTTAATAAGTTAGATAAATTCAGTATTGAATATAGCAATTTGAACCTCAATATTTCCATGTTTTGCTTAAGCTAAAGTAAATCAAATTTGAAAGCATATTGAACTTGTTTTAGAGTACATCATGGAATAAAGAGAGCTATAAAAATATAAATGCAAGAATATAAGTATTTTCCCATGTTAATTAAGCCAACAATGCTAGCATAGGAGTTTATGCCCCAATAGAAAGCAATTCAAAATCATTATGGAATATATTGAATTTGGCTTTAACAAGCAAATCCAATTCTTGCTGAAAACGATTCAATTCCCTTGAGCTAAGAGGGGATGTTACCACGTGAAAAAGTAACCTTACATTGATATTTCCATAGAAGGACAATAATAAAGAGAAGAATTGTGTGCCATACGTATTTCAACCTTTTTCTAGTTGTTCTAGTGTTTTGAAGGACCCTTGCATCCCTTGATTCACTGGAGTACTCCACAGTGGTGGTGACAATATGAGTGGTAGAGGTGGACTCAAAATTTCTCGAGTATTATTTCTCCCACCCCTCCCTAACTTAGAATCCCTAGTCATTTTAGCAGGAAACAAATGGCTCCTTGGCACTGCCAAGTCTACTAACCTCATTCTTGAAATAAGATTCCATGCATTAGTGGCATTAACTGATGCATGAGTTGTAATGTTCGTGAGTTCAACAATTTTTCTAGATATTTCTGATGTGTGCTTGAGAAAGAGTGTGAATAGGCATGTTCGAGGTGTTATCAACCTATAATTAAACCTCTAGGCTGAGAAAGGTTTATAGGGGTAACCACAAACCTCTTTTGGTTAGAAAAATGGCCTTTTCCAACCAGTGGGGGCTCCCTCAATTGAAATGAAGGTCAATTTGTATAAACAATAATGCTCAATGCCATTTGATAGAGGAAAGGTCTATAAAGGTAGATATGATTTAATGAATATGGCTGATTGATTCGAGAGGAAGGGTCACTGAGCATGTTTTCATTTTTCAAAGTTTTACATAAACTTATCAGAGCTTCACATTAGGCACTTATGAAAATAAAGGCAGGGTAGGTACTATTTCAAGTCACAATAATTGTTATAGCATAGGATGAGTTTTGAAAATAACTGGAAATTACACAAAGATATCCAACCACATGTAAGAGACCATGGATTGAATTCTGAAACATATATTTCATGATCAAATATCTAGAGGAGTCTTATAAAGGAGCATGTAGCTAAAGTGAATTCCATTATAGTTTAGAAATAAGAGAATTCATTTAGAGAACCAACATAAATGAATTCTAAAAAATTGTCTTAGAAACAATTTAGAATTGAAAAATTGAAATAAAGGCAGTGAATAGCATACACATAAGAAACATCATATAAACTTGAAATTCATACCACAAGAATCTATGGTCAAGTGGCAAACTCACTGCACTGATTATTTAATTCCAGTAAAAGAAAATACATGCACATGCCTTCTCCTCAAATCCGAACCATTTTCTCTTATCTTGTTCAATTTAAATACATTAGGCATACTGAAAAATCAAAATTAGATACAATGTATATTTCATCCACTTGAGAGGATCGGATCATCTTCAATATAGAAACATCTAGATGTAAAATATCAAAACTAAGATAAAGCTAAAATAAAACTAAAACATCTTTTTTGATAAAATTAGCTTTATCTTGTCTACTTCTTTGATCCCTATCCATTTTTTCTATCTATATCACTAATATCATAACAACAAGGTCTAAAAATGAATTGAAAAGACAAAAACATGAAAGATGAGTTGCGCAACAATTGCGCAATAGGCTCCATCTTAGAATAAACACGGGCTACACCTAGTGAAACAGAGTTGATGAGGATGATGACAAGGTCATTGATTTGGAGTAGGACCCATCTGATACCTCATGTGACACGTGAAAGGCTCTAAAATGCCTTATCATCACTTGTGCAGCAAAAAATTTAAATTTCTAAGTTTGTCTTTCTTTTCTCGCTCCAAAACAAACAATCACTAATAGTTCATCACCATGTACCCTATGTCTCCCAGAAAGCATCAAAATACCAAAATCCTCCATAATTTTTCTTAAAAACGTATAACCCTGAGTAACTACAAAATAAGCCTACTTACACAGTATGTGATCAGGCACCCAACTACCTCTTTCTCTTCTTGCTAGATAATAGTTTGGCCTTGTTGGATGATGATTAGATGTCTTTACTGGAGATTTTTTTAACTTCCTCAGTTGTCTATACTACTACATGCAATTCACTAGGTGGTTGTTTGGATTATTTGGCTTTCTTTAGTTGTCTCCTAGCCTTTGCCAGTTTTTGCTTCATCACCCTCAATCTTCTCCTCAAAATCATATTTCTGATGTAATAATTTTTTAGATTTCTGCATAGGGGAAGAGTCCATCTCATGAAATATTTGGCTCCATCAACTACATCCAAGGCTTCTAAAATTTGAGTATCAACTTCTTTGATAGTCTCATTGATGACCTTCTTGTATTTTTCATTGTTCTCTGCTATCTAGTCAGCTTGCCTTTGGCATACTTCAATCTATTCAAACAACCTCTGATACGCTTTACATTCATCAAATATTGGTTTCTCTATTGCCTGAAATTTTTCTTCCATATTTTATTTCTCTTTAGTTGTTGACCTTATGATAGGTGTCCCTAGTGGCACACTAGGTTCGTTTATCTCCTCCACATAAATCACTTGCTTACCTTTTTCTTGATTTGTAGGCCTAGAAGGCCTCCTGGACAATTCCCTTTATTTTTTCTAAGCTACCTTTTCTACTGTGTGCCTTACTTCTCTATTTTCCTTTTGCAAATAGGCAATCTAAAGTTGGGCCTTGGCAATACTGTCTTGCAATTTTGTGATTTCAAGATATTTGTCTTCCTCCATATGTACATTTTGTTCCTCCCTTGTACCTTTTTCTACCATATCCTATAAAATATCAACTTGAGGAGTTGGCTCCTCAATAATTTTCTTTGTGGAAAATCTTATCCTCGATCTAGTTCTTGGAATATGTATAAACTATGCCTCTTCCACTGGTAACTTTCCTTTCTATTTTCTTGCTACTCTCTTATCCCTCTTTGTTTCCTTAACTGTCTCGGTAGCCTTAGGTACCTCTGCCTCTTCCACTGTCACCTTAGTTTTGGATGCCTATGTCTCTTTAGATTTAGCTTGTTTTTCATGTGGAGAAATATTTGCCTAATCCAATTTAGTTAAAGATGATAAGAAGGTATCCCAAGACATTTTCCTCTTCTCAATCTCATGCAAAACCAGTAATTTTATCAGTGAAAAGTGGAATAGGCTAGGCAAGTGCTTGTCCCCTTTTGACTGAACCCTCTCAGCCATGTTTCGTAGGCTTTTGAATAGATAATAAGGAAACTTCAAGTTATTTTTACCAGTAAAGTGCATATGCAATCTGATGTGGTATTGATACACCTTGCTAAAGCGACCTTCACATGTGAAATATTTTTGTATAACCTTCAAAAATTGATTTTAGTCATCCAACAAAAAAGTCCTTGGGAATGTGGTATCATATTTGTTTTTGAACTAAGGTTTTACAAACTCTTTGAGGAATGATGTTAGGCCCCTATATTACTAGTGTAACCCCTTATTGTTATTAGTACAACCCACTTATTATATTGATGTACCCATGTAGTGCCCATATTGTTATTATTGTGCCCCATAGAAGCCCACTATTGTTATTATTGTGCCCTTACATTATTATTGTTATGTCGGCTCTGATTATGTTATGACCCCTTAGACTCCTATATATATAGAAAGGAAGTCTTTTCATTTGTATCATCCAAGAATTGTTCATTTATGTAATGTAAAGGAGGTTTCCCCCTTGAAGAAGCTGAATTATAAGGCGTTGATCTATCTTTTCTATCCTTTCTTGAGCTGGTTTCATAACATTTGGTATCAGAGCTTTGGATTCTAGGGTTTCGCTGCTCCAAACAGGTCATCGTGGCATGTTCACTATAACTTTTTTCTGCAATGTTTCAGAAGCTAAAAAAAAAATCCATTTGAGAAGACATTTCTCTGAACCTCGGATCCAAATTTCAGAACTTTTCGAACTATATTTGTAGAGATATGATCTGAGGAAGTTGGTCTTTTTGTAGGCTCCTGAATTGCATTCCAAACATGTGAGTTGGGGAAACTCTTCGTGACTTTCTCTCTGAGCATCAGATTGAAATTTCATAAGAAGGTATAGAAAGAGGACAGACTGTAGTTTCTTGTATATATTTTTCAGAGCCAAAGGTTGAAACAGTGACTCGTGGCACGTCGTACAAGTTCGCTCTATTGAACTAGTCTATAATCAGGTCATTGTGGGAGATTTCACATAGCTCTTTCTGCGATAATTCAATTTGGATCAAACTTGTGGCATTGGAAAGAGGGCACTGAGGGCTACTACAAGTCACAATTTCATAACTTAAAGATTCGAAAGTACAGAGTTACAGTAGTTTCAAGATCGAGCTCCTAAAATCAAGAAAAAGCAAGATGAGAAAGTTTGATGGCAAGGATCTGGTAATTTGGAAACTTCAAATGGAGAAATATTTTGATCTACATGGTGTACCACTATTACAAAAGGTATGTATTGCATCTTCATATTTAGAACTGGATAAATTTTTATGGTATGAAGGGCTTTGTTCTCGTAAACAACTTGTTACGTGGTCAGTTTTCATGGAGGAAATGATAGCACATTATGAGGATACAAAGAGCAACACCTTCTTTAGAGCAACACCACAACAATTAGAAGGATTAAAAGTGCTTTGTGACATAGTGGAAAGCAAAATTATGGAAACCAGGAAGCATACCCCTCACAACTATAAATATGGAAGTGTTGTTTCTCCTAGCCTTCGACAACCTACAAGGGTTACACAACAACAATTGGAAGAAAAAAGAGAAAAAGGGCTTTGTTACAACTGTGATAGCAAATGCTATAAAGGTCATAAGTGTGCTGCGAAAAAATTATTTTACATAGAATATGAACAGGAGGAAGAAAAGGATCAAGAAATATCAAAAGAAGAGGATATGTGCTAGGACCCCACCCCAGAGAAAGAAGAAATGAATCAGACCATATCTTGTAAAGCATTGGCAAGAATTACCACTCCTCAAACTCTCAAGATAGAAGGACATATCAAGAAGAAAAAGGTGCAAGAAGTGAAGATCACATCAAGAAAGAAGAAATGAATCCAACCATATCTTGTAATTCATTGGTCGGAATTATCACTCCTCAAACTAT
>APFE030270718.1:0-10446 GCA_000404065.3 Pinus taeda | reverse complement strand
TACACCAAAACCTGCAGGTTTTGGTAACCGTTACAAACTAGTAACTAGGATCCCCAGTGTGAGGACCTACAGTCCTTGCGCGCACTCCGGGGGAAGTGCAATATGAGCGAACAACATGAAACGATGAAGTGCAAGCTCAGATCGTCAACACGGACGTTAAGTTATAATGCGATGGGTAGGAGGGGAGGGCGAGCTGTTTTATATGGCGTGGGAGCGTGATAGAACACCCACGGGCCGACCAACAAATGGTGCAAGGCCGACAATGGTTAAAAGTGTTTGGAGGATGGTCGACTCACATTTGCGATGAAGTTTGAGGGCGTGGGCACGTCAGCTGGGTAGCCGCAACCTCGCCCTATGCTCATATATATTAGCGATGCGTTGGAGCTCATTTCATCCAACAACGACGACTTCGCTCATGTAAAGGAAGTGTGCATATCTAGAGGTGGACGCAGCAAGAGGAAGGCGCGGTTTAGGAGATGCGCTCATTCTTGGGCAAGGCCGCACGAAGGTGAATACGTATCTTGGTTTTGGGTGAAGGGTGCGAGTAGGGTCACCTGCCAGTTGGAGTGAGGCGTGCATGGGTGTGGTGCCTAGTGATGTGTAGAAGCGCCCGATGGTGAAACGCTAGTGAGCACCCAATTTCATGCGACGACTTGGCATGGGCTCTTGGGTGACTCGGGTGAGCGTCCGCCCATCGTGCAAGTGTGCATGGTGTGACTTTTGGTGAAGTGTTGAGATTGTGAACGGAGGAGTGTTTGATGTAGAGGCCCCTGTGCGTGGCGACTTAGAGGCATGCCCAAGTTGGGAAAACAACACGATCATGTGACAAGGTGAACGAAGGGTTGGTGAGTCGTGCGGCAATCGTGCTGAGGTGCCGACGAGCTAGGCAACCGAGTTTTGCTGAAGATTGTAAATTTGGTTAAGTACGAAACTCGGGGATTCCAAGTATACTTGTAAAGCGTTGTAACTATTATAAAAGAGTGTATAATATATTATCGGGCAGACTCATTGTTTAGGGAGTTGCCCCTCCCTTTATATTGTGCAATTGTGTTCTTCATGTATAATTGCTGATGCTAATGAATGCGTATGGTTGTTCATTGGTATAAAGGAACATTAATAATACTTGGTTGAGAAACACAAACTAAGTAGGATAAGTGGTTAGGCGTAGTCCACGAACATAAGTATTGGTGAAAAGAAAGTGTTTGGTGGTGCCGCACCTTGCCTAGCATGGTTGAAAGACTACTATAGGCCTGGGGGTGTGATAGGTGGTATCAGAGCTAGTCTGAAGACTTGGAGGAGTCTTGCAGGAAGCTAGGTGAAGCAAGTGTATCTACACTTGGAAGCTTGGAAATTGAAGAGAGTGAAGCAGGTACTTGCAGTTGAAGGAAGCTGTTTCACACAAGTGGAACAAGGGCTGGTTTAGGTTACAGGCATCTTGGTGAAGCTGTTGGATGGTCAAAACTAGATCGCAAAGAAGAAGGAAGCTGTTAGCAATGGTAGTTGAATCTAAGATTGGGTCTAGTCACAGTGTGAAGGACACTACTATTGGGTTCATTGAATAAGTGTTGGAAAAGATGGAGGACATGGAAGCATTCTAGACTAAGAAGATGGAAATGATCGAGAAGAATCAAGAGGCCAATTCAAATATGACGGAAGAGCTCGAGGAACTCTGGACTCAACATGAGTACACTAATCTTATGTGTACACAACTTGAGGTAAGAGTCAAGGAGGTTGAAGAGGCAAGAGACCGAGGTCTTGCAGAGATCGTGGACTTGCAGAAATCTCTTGGCAAAGCCAGAGATGAGATTGCAGTGTTGAAGAAGGCCGTGAGGCATAACTCAAGTGGAGGAGTGCCTCATGTGAAAGTCAAAGAACCAGAATCTTACGATGGTACAAGGAGTGCAAAGACTCTTGGCAACTTTCTATGGGACATGGAGCAATACTTGGAACGATTGGGTCTATTTGATGATGAGACGAAGGTCAAGGTAGCTGCCCAGTTCTTAACAAAGGATGCTAAGATGTGGTGGCAAAGACGGATGGATCGGACTGCCACTGGCAGTGCTGGTGACATTGCTTCATGGGATGAGATGAAGAAAGCTTTGCAGACCCATTTCAGTCCTCAGGATGAAATGTGGGAAGCAAGGATGAAGATAAAGTTCATAAAGCAGACAGGGAACCTTCAAACATATCAGCGGGAGTTTGCAAGTGCAGTTCTGGAACTTCCTGACATGGAGGAGAGGGACAAGGTGTTCAATTTCATTATTGGGTTGAAACCATGGGCATGCAATGAAGCGAAGAGGCAGAGGATTACAACACTTGGAGAAGCTTTTGCTGCTGTGGACAGGTTGGTGGAGCATTATGATGAGACTTTTGATGATAGGAATAAGAAGTTTGACAAGCCGAAAGATAAGAAGAAAGAGGATGCTTCGAAATCAGATCATAAGTCAAAGACGAAGAAAGCCTTGAAGTGTTGGATATGTGTTGAACCACATACGGTGAAGAATTGTCCTTCCAGACCAAAAGTGGTTGTGATTGCACAATATAATGCGAAGAATGAAGAAGCTTCTGTGGGGATGATGTAGATACTTGGTGTTGCTGCTGCTACAGAGGTAATCTCTCAGAGGGATCCTAAGAGGAACAAGTTGGAGTATGTTTGGATGAAGGTTGGAGATGCTGATATACTCACTATGGTGGATAGTGGGGCCTCTCACAACTTCATGGGAGAAGATACTGTGAGAAGGATTGGGTTGAAGTTTGTATCAGTGAAGGCACAGATGAAGACAGTCAATTCGTCTCCTGATAATGTTCTTGGTGTAGCTGAAAGGGTGGACACAACACTTGGTGAGTGGACAAGGAAGGTCGACTTCACTATAGTGCGAATAGATGACTATGAGGCTGTGCTGGGAATGGAATTCTTGAAACAATTCGATGCTATGATTGTTCCACATTTGAAGAAACTATACATTTACAATGGAAGGGAGGATGTACCCATCGGTGTACCAACCATTGTAGTGACAAAGCCTGATTGTAAGTTGGCAGTAATGCAAATGGAGGATGAGAAGCGGATGGAGGATATGAGTAAGCGGTTATCTATGGTTGAGACTAAGCTACCGAGTAGTCATTGGTCATCAAGACTCTTTCAAATAGTATCTTGGATTTGTCAAGAAGGCTAGAAGTGGTTAAGGATGATGATGATGAGGTGTATGTGAGGCCGAATGACCAGGAGGAGGATCGGGTCACTTATCTATAGAGTATGGAGATAGAAGATCCTAACAGATGGATTGAGATGATTAGTGAGGGTGAGACTTCAAGCTCTACTCCCTCCACATCTTCTTAGATGGAGAAGAAGATGGGGCTCATTGTTAGCTGCTCATGGCAGTGAGTCCTTAAAACAAGTTGAGCAGGTATGACAATCGCTGCAGGGCTTGCTTGGCATCAAGCTTCATGACATGTTGCAGATGGGATGGAGTTTCCATGGACCTGAGCGTGGTGAGATTCTTGGTGAGTCCAGGATGTGGCAGAATCCAAGATAGACTTATGAAGGCATAAGGATGTTCACTCTCATGGCTTGAGCATGATAGTTGGATTAGCTACCCAACTAGTTCAAACATGGGGTCTGGAAGTGTGCAGAGATATGTTGATATCAGTCTGATTCAAGGTGGTGTTCGACATGGAGAGATGTTGGCATTAGACAGATGAGGAGGATAGTTCACAGGATGAGGATGACACATGGTGGAGATGGGAGTTCTACACATGTTGCAGGGATGTTTACAATATGTGGAGGAGTCGACATCATGGACCGAGGAGGAAACATATGTTGATCTTGGTGGATGGCTACCAGGATGCTATGTTGTTGAGAACGACAACGACTTCAGGTGGAGGAGGATGTAACGACCTGCAGTCCTTGTGCGTGCTCTGGGTGAAGTGTGATAAAAAACGAACAACATGAAACGATGAAGTGCGAGCTCAAACCATCAATGCGGAGGTGATAAGTTATAATGTGATGCGTAGGAGGGGAGGGTGAGCTGTTTTATATGGCGTGGGAGTGTGATGGAACACCCATGGGCCGACCAAAAAATAGTGCAAGGCCGACAATGGTTGAAAGCGTTTGGAGGATGGCCAACTCACATTTACAATGAAGTTTGAGGGTGTGGGCAGGACGGCTGGGTGGCGACCTCGCCCTACGCTCATATATATTAGCAATGCGTTAGCGTTCATTTCATTCTTGGGCAAGGACACATGAAGGTGAATGCGTATCTTGGTTTTGGATGAAGGGCGCGGGTAGGGTCGCCTGCCGGTTGGAGTGAGGCGTGCACGGCTGTGGTGCCCAATGATGTGTAGAAGTGCTCGACGGTGAAATGTTGGTGAGTGCCTGCTTTAGTGCAATGATTTGGCACGGGTTCTTGGGCGACTCAGGTGAGCGCCCACCTGTCGTGCAAGTGTGCACGGTGTGACTTTTGGTGAAGTGTTGAGATTGTGAACAAAGGAGTGTCTCGTGTAGAGGCGCTAGTGTGTGGTGACTTGGAGGCACACCCAAGTTCAGAAAACAACACAATCGTGCGACAAGGTGAACGAAGGGTTGGTGAGTCGTGCGGCAACCGTGCTGAGGTGCGGATGAGCTATGCAACCGAGTTTTGCCGAAGATTGTAAATTTGGCTAAGTATGAAAATTGGGGTTTCCAAGTATACTTGTAAAGCATTGTAATTGTTGTAAAAGACTGTATAATATATTATCGGGTAGACTCATTGTTCAGGGAGTTGCCCCTCCCTTTATACTGTGCAATTGTGTTCTTCATGTATAATTGTTGATGTTAATGAATGTGTATGGGTGTTCATTGGTATAAAGGAACATTAATAATACTTGGTTGAGAAACATAAACTAAGTAGGATAAGTGGTTAGGCATAGTCCACGAACATAAGTATTGGTGAAAAGAAAGTGTTCGGTGGTGCCACACCTCGCCTAGCACGGTTGAAAGACTATTGTAGGCCTGGGGGCTTGACACCCAGGGTGGAAATTCCGGATTCTATAGAGGTGCGGTGATTCTTACAACACCCCCCCCCCCTCAAATGCAACTTGGGGGAATCGAACCTGGGTCCAAGCTTTGATACGATGTGGAGGTTTTCCATTACACCAAAACCTCTAGGTCTTGGTAAACATTACAAACCAGTAACTAGGATCCCTACGGTAGAAATTGCAGATTCTATAGAGGTGCAGTGATTCTTCCAACACTATTTAGTCTCTCAGCTTCCATCTTATTATTTTTAAATAATTCCAAACAATGAATATGGCGTTTAATAATTTTTTAAGGAAGAGTGGTTTCAATATGAACTCTTAAAATGTGTTTTGCCAACACAATTTTTATCTTTCATACTAGATATGTTGGGAAAAAATTATAGAATTTTTTATACCAAATGACATGAGAAACTGAACCATTATTTTCAAATTTGAAGGCACCTAGAAAACCTTATCAAAGAAATTAAAGGAGGCTACAAAATATTATTGTAGACATGACAATATCTTTTTATATCGATAAGCTTGCTGCGAGGCACATATTTGCAGTCTCATTATTGGACGTGCTTTTACTGTATATCAAAGGAAATTGCTATTTCCTAGCTTCTTTCCTTTATATAGGGAGGAGCTTTGTTGTTACTAGGCACCACCAGAGTCAGGAACTCTCGGTCAATAGTGTTGGGGCTGTGTTGAAAACCAGAGAAGGAATTGGGTTTGCATTACTAGTTGCTCAAGGAAGGAGAAATGTTGAATTAATGTTATTGGCTTGTGTGAATAAATTACTAATGTTTGCGTGAATAAATTAGAAATAACAGCGAAGATCATACGTTCATTATTGACACAATCAAGGTGGGGTGAGGTGGGAGGTACATCAGGATTGAGACCAAAAATGACAAATTAATGTAGTACATGACCATTAATAATTTTCATTTTGAGTCATTCATGTACTAATTTTTTACTTTGAAATTTAGTCATGGAAACCAATCTACTACATTGTGTCATCATCTATTCATTTTTGCATTTAAAATTTGGTGACAACAACCAATGTAGTGACACAGGACTTTGCCTTTTTGGATATTGTAAAATCACAAGGCTCCTAAAGTCTAATAATTAGTCAATTCAACAGATATCACATTAAAATAAACATTTCATCAACTTCTGTGCTTCTTAATGATTTCATGGTCATGGATGAGTTTCATCTCTGACTGAGTTCCTACCACATTATAAATTTATCCAAATCCTAGAGCTTCATAATTCAATCAATATTACCACCAACAAGTTTGTTATAGTTTCATTAAGTTCGTTTGAATTTATTTGTTCATCGAGACTTTGGAAGAATAGTTATTGTTTACGAGCATGTGGATAGGAGCCTTCCCAGTTAGGGTAAGAATTTTTAGACAAGCAATCTCATGGTTTTGTAGCAAACTCCGCTGGGTGGTGAGAAATGGACAAAATGTCCATATTGGGAAGGACACAATTAAGGGATTGATTGGTTGTCATATAATTTTTGCCCCTATGATCTATTTTCTAAATATGCAAGGGATAAATACCCTTGCTAGTATGTCTAAATATGCTAGGGATAAATACCCTTGCCAGTATGTGGATGGGGAAGTCATTTACCACTTGCTTCCTATTCCTAGCCCCATGCGTGGAAAATCGGCATTTCCCAACACTTAGAAGGGGAGTGGGAGGCCTATTGAGATCCCCTCCGTTAAGTTGGAATCAAAATTTCTCAATGCGGGGACCAATTGATTTGGTGCAAACACATCATCAATAGTATGATTTGTGCCAAAGAAGTACATGCTTTCTTCTCCTTAAACATTCAACCTTTAGCATTTGTTGACTAGTAAGCTCGGATGTGGGGATGGGACATCCCTTTGAAGTTAAAATGTTTTGCTTGGTTAACTATCCACAATTGCATATTAACATGGGATAGGGTGATGAATTTGGGATTTATAGGAACAGGAAAATGCATTCTTTGTAAAGATGATTTGGAGGACTACACTCATGTATTTCTAAATTTCCCCTTTGTTACAACGGTTTGGGATGAGGAATCTCTACTATTAGGGGTCAATGTCACTAGAGATGTATCCTCCATCATTGCTTGTATCGATTCTTGGGCTCATCATGCAGTAACTTTTAGGGAGGTCCCATTATATATAATTTGGGGGATTTGGCATGCCAAAAATGATCTAATATTTGATGTGAAAGCTCTGGATATAAAGGTCATTGCCCTGAAGCTTGTTGCATATTTTCAGGAAATTGTCCCTTAGCTTCCCAAGGCCAATTCACAATCTGTTACTGTTACACTAAAATTTGTCACCATGACTATCTACAGCTAATATGGCTCCATCAATAGTCATATTATCCTCCTTGTCAAGCCTCATACCTCTACTCTTCATGTCAGACTTCAAAAAGAGAGAAAGTCACTTAAAAACATGTTTATCTCTGGGTACGCAGGTTCTCTCTACCTTACCTGCGTGTACGCACCCCAAACACACTGTACCTGCGTACTTGTACTCTCTGTAAGCCAAAGGTTGGGTGCGTACCCCTGTAAAGGTCAAAAGGCACGAGTTTCATCTTTAAAAAGTTACTTGTGGTCACTTCTAGAGCCTTCTAGAAGATTTTTTGACGTGTATTGAGCACCTCCAGATGGTTCATGCATCCCTATGATAGAGGAGCTTATCCCATCAAGAGAGGAGCTACCCCATCCAAAAGAGGGAGTATCCCATTGATGTTGGAACTGAAAAACCTCCTCTAGAATACTATAAATACAGGCATTGGGCCATGGGAGGGGAAGTTGAAAGCTGAACATTCTAAAGGGTAAATGCTGCTGGAATTAGGACTTCCATTGTTGACTTGTGAGGAGAGATTACTATCCTTTCTTGTTGCCTATTGGGAGTGGGTGAGCTTGTCAAAGTAGAGGAAATCTCTTGTTGGACCCTGGGAGGAGCTTGCACAACACCAAGGCTCAGGTTGTAATGGTTCCTTTTTTGTTTCCTTAATACAAATAAGTCCATTCTTCTCAATGATTTGTTGTTAATTAATTATTTCATGTACTCCTTGGTCTATATGATGAATATGCTTTGTTTTATGAAATATTCAGGTGTTATGTAATCGTTTGACTGTTAGTGTATGCAGGTCTTAAAGTGAGGAGGAGCTCATCTGGATCAGCAAGGCTGGACTGCTACAACAAGCGTTGGATTTCAGGTAGGATCGAACAACACTTGGTTTCTCATAGAATAATGTATGTTTAGAGAAGGATTGCTCTTGTTTGTCTTGTTTGTCACTAGAGAGTCTTAGACTCCTAGGGAGGTTAGGTTTTTCCGCAAAATAACTCTTTTCGCATGACAAATTGGTGACTCCACTGGGGAATCCATTGATGTGATTGATTTTTCCTTTGAGCATTACTTTGATTTGAAAAGAGTCTTGTTTCTTTTGTTTTTTGGTTGCTTGGCTGTGTTTTTGGGTGGCTTAGCTTAGGGTTGAGTTAGAACTTAGGTTTTCTTTCTTTTACAGTAGTACGCACCCTCTGCGTTAGACACAATGCGTACTTGTACGCACTGTATCTGTGTACACAGAGCGTGCACGCACCTGGTTAAACAAGCTGCCTACGTACCTTGTTAAAATTGAGAAAATTCCCTTTTTTATCACTTTTTCCTTTTAGATTTTATTTTTCTTAGTCTTTACTGCCCAGATCCACTGGTTGACTGTCAAAAATCTTCACCTGCACTTGTTCCATTAGTGTTGAAAGTTTTAGTGAAATTCCTTGAGATTTTAGCCTTAGGGTTTTGATTTTTATATTGGTCCCGTAGTGACTTTGGGTTTATAAGTTGCAAAGCCTTAGATATCTCTGGTTTTGTCAGTCTTCTTAGGAGTCAGACCAGTCGCAAAGTCTACCCTCGTGAGCGACCTACCTTTGTGTTTCCTCTTTGCAAGATTTCAATATAACTTGTTCATTTAAAGTTGTGAATTTCATTTTCAAAAAGAACAAAAAGAGATTGAGTTTTTGTTTTGATTAGTTTGTGATTCTGCATAAACTAGTCCTTGGATTAATCATTGCCAAGTAAAACATCCCGGAATCATCCTAGTAAGCTTTTGCTTCTTAGATTAACTTGTTAGTGAAAGATTAGGTAAATTTCCTTTGATTTGCTTTTGAGTGATTTTTCATAGATTTTTATAGATCTTGAAATTGCTTTGATTAGATTAGTTTTACATGCTTTTTTTAAATAGGAAAGTATCAACGATCTCCTTTGCAAAGTTTGCTTTAGAGTAGCATTTGACGTTTTTGAAAGAGAAAGGAATTTTTCGTGAAGTAAAGGGTGGTCATGTTTTGTGTGCTTTGAAAGATAAAGAGAATTGTTTCTTTGATTGTCTTTTGGGAAAGTTGTTTTATTGAAAAGATTGCATTCTCTCAACTCTCTTAATTAGAACATTCATTGAAAAGAGAAAATTATCAAATCATCTTAGGTGCATCTTTTTAGAGAATTGGAGTCGAGTCTATACACCATCAAAGTTTCATCTCCATTACCTTTGTCTTAAAGAACAGCCATTAAAATCAACGCTTAAAGTAAAATTAACTTAGAAATTTTTATTTTCCTAGGGCTCTGAAGCACCAACATAGATCAGGCTAGTGTCTTGGAGTAGGTGAGTAATTAACTCTCCAAGACTATTAAACCAAACAAGTAGCTTATCTTGTGATAGAATAAATCCAGCTGTTACATTTATATTCTGGGAAAGCTCCTCTTAAAGGAGAAGCACGAGCTCGTGTCCGAACCAGTGAGGGGATCAATCCTCCCTCATTGGGAACGACGCCAGACACGCACGTATTACAAACGGTAAACCTCAGATTATTGTTGAGGATCCAGGGGATCACTTATCGGTAAACCTTGGATTGACCATTGTCAAGGAGCCGGTAAGGGGATTGAGCTTGTTACTCTGCCCTTGCGTGCTGTCGGAGTGTAGACTGTTCCCCCAGGTGTATTTGTTACTGTTGGTAAACTTAGTGGCCATAAATCTTAGGATTCTACCCAAGGTGACGGTGGCGGGAAGATCCCACTGTACCTGGAGCAGAGGTCGGCTAGACTCACTTGGATTTTCTGGGGGGTTCACTTCACTCGAGACGGTTAATGTGGAGGAACTTGGTCCAGTCTATTCATTAAGCAGGTTGCCGGGGTAACTGTTCCAGCCGCTTTTTCTGTACTGAATCCTACGAGGTTGGATTTCATCACCAACTAGTGTTTTTGGTCCGGAAGCCACTGTTTGTGTTTGGTTTGGCGCCCTATATTCTTTAGGCGTATGTTTCAAAATTGATTGGTTCTTTAACGAATTTAGGTGTTTTTCTTTAGATTTTACTTTGATTTCGTGTGTAGTAGTTAAAAGTTTTTAGCTGTGGCTGAATCACCGAGACGCTCCCGTAGACTTCGGGGTGAGTCT
>APFE030270708.1:0-14935 GCA_000404065.3 Pinus taeda | reverse complement strand
AACAAGGGCTTTATCGGTATTCTCATATTTTTCCTCTACAACTTTTATTGTTATAATTACAACTCTATGGGCTACCTTCTCTTACATCACACACTTTTATTCTATGGAAATAGCATCATCCTCATGCCCATCATCCCTATGTACCTTCCTTTCATTAATATGCTCCTCTTGCATATAGCATTCTCCTCCCTAAAAATAACAGCGGATAATGGAAACAATTTTATATCTTCCTTCATCCTCAATAGCCTTTAATGTTATTACCTATTCAATTCCCTTATCTTTGTCTGCATCCTTCTCTATTGTTGCATACTTCTCATCCTCCAATATTGCAACATTATTCGTTGTTATTGAGATCTTCACTCATTATTGTTATACCTTTTTCCATAATTTCTATTTTGAGTATGCCTCTAGAGTATACAAATTCTCCATGGTTGATCTTTCAACTCTTGACATGGTTGTTTCCTTTATCACTACTTTGTTAGGAAAAATATCGGCGGGGGGTGGTGCACGATGAATCAATATTTTTATTTCAATTGATATTCAATCTCAATGTTAGAGAAGTGTATGCTACTATTATTCACACAACTCACATGTGTATGCACCTTCGGTGAATGAAATTTGTGTATGTGCAAATTACCAATTGTTTACAATATCCATGAGTTGTTTAACTTAACCATTGCATCATTAATTAATTATCCATTCATTATGCAATAAAAATGAGTAGTAAAGAGTAGATAAACCATAACAGATAAGAAACAATATTTTTATTTCAATTAATCTTCAATCTCAATGTTAGAGAAGTGTATGATACTATTATTCACACAACTCGCGTGTGTATGAGCCTTCGATGAATGAAATTCACGTATGTGCAAATCACCATTTTTTCACAATTTCCATCATTTGTTAAACTTAACCATTGCATCATTAATTCATAACCGTTACATCATTTATTCATTATCCATTATTTATCCAATAACAATGAGGAGTAAAGAGTAGATAAACCATAACAAATAAGCAACACGTCAACACATAAGAACAATGGGATTTTAGATGGAAACCCAATCAGTGGGAAAAAACCATCATTGTTTTTGTTTTGTCTTCTTCTTTTATTATAAAGAAAAGTCTTCTTACAATCTTTTACTAGCGCAAACCCTTTCCATCACACAAGCTCCTACTTGTGGGGGGACACAACCTCCACTTGTTCTCGAACACCCTTTAGAAGGGATCTACAACCCCTTGATCAAGTTTATCGACTTCTACTTGAAGGAAGCTTTGATTCCCTTACTGAAGGCTCCAACCTTCAGCACCTTTGACAACCACATTTAATAATATTTCAAATTGGATCCACCTCTCTCAATCAAAAACCAAAAGCTCTAGGCCACCTTTCATCAAATTTTCAACTGAACCTACACCCAACAATATGCTCAAGCTAAATACCAAGATACCAAACACCGATCACTAAAAACTGAATCATTCAATAATTGAATCATTGAACCAACCACTAAATCACTGAATACCAATATTGAATTACTTCAACTAGATCATACTAATGCACAACCAAACAATCACTCATGAAAATCAACACACATAACCAATCTATTTCCATAACCAAAAAACAATGCAAAACTTGATCAAATCATAATATATACGTGAATGACATTAAGGGGATCTATGTATATATGTGTTTCTCATGCATAGCACTAGCGTATAGATCTCATACCATTGAATACCAAATCCAAACCATTATGTATGTTCAAAGAAAATTAACCATCATCATAAACATTATTCAGTAGCAAGAACAATTGTCAACCACCCAGATAACGTAGTAATAAAACATCTTAGAATCTATAAGTGGTTGATGTAAGGTAGATTTTATATCTATGGGATACTCATGAATACAAGCTGTGTACAGGTCTCAAAATACTGAATTAGATCACCTATGCAAACAAAACTCATGTCAAAACCAAATTCTGCATACTTCACTATCAAAATCATAGATCTCTGCTAATGCATTCAGATCACAGTCCCGCTATCGCTACAAATATTGCATTGTTAGTTACCTAACATAAGTAAATCAATCAAGCATATGCATTAATTTTTAATACACTTTTAGATCTTTCAGATTTTAGCTTTCTACTTTCTCCATGGTGCACACCTATTCTGAATCAGATCACACATGAACAACCCATCGAATGCACACCCAACTCTTTGATCTCCTTCTCCTTATATATTCATTTACCTTGCCAATACCACAGGAAAATCATTTGGTAATAGTTGGTTGTAATTGTTGATGAGATCAATCAAACATTTTTCTCACAATTTTGTGGATGATTTCCATGGGAAAATATCATGGTTTTCTATTTTCCATGGGTAGGGTCATGTATGAGACTTTTTTTCGTTAGACTTGCATATTTATGTGACCCTTCTTCATAGGGGTCACTTATACTTTTCAAACTTCACATGTTTCATGCATCTTGTGACTAAGCTTTCAATAATCTTCCTTATTCTCTGCAACTCTTGTACCATCATTCATGTCATGAGTGACAGTTCTATAACACATCATATTATAGCCATAATTCTATAAGATATAATTTTATAGCCAGGTTGACATCAAGAACATATTTTTCATGCAATTTTCCATCAAATACAAAATATTGGTCATAACGCCAACATATTTCATATTCTACAACTTCAACATTGGCTATAGTATCTTACACTCTTGTGATAGTTTGATCAATGTCATCCCCTTCACAGTATTTTAAAATGTGATTAATATTATAAAGTATTATTATTCCATATTCAACTATGCGATGATTTTATGTGAGAATTGGAATAAGGACTAATACTATATTAAGATGCGACATATTTGTATTATATTATGAAATTTCTTAGAAAGTTAGGAATTAGTACTAATATCATATTGGAAATGTGATATATCATATGAATATAGAGTTGTAAATTGTAAAAATACATATTTATTATTTAAAATTTGAATATAAGGTATGTTAAGAGTTAGAATAATTATTTCAAGTTTTATATATCTGAAGTAATTTATTTTATAAGTATTTTAAGATTATTTTACTTTATGAGTACACTTATATTATATCTAAAAGTAATTTATGAGTATCTTTTTATTATTATTATTTTTATATCACTATCATAATTAAACATGGGTTTTTATTTACCATTTAAAATACTACAAAAAAACATTACTAACTTAAATAATGCTAACTCAAACACAAAAGATGATGTTATTTTTAAAAATATGATTGTTTTTTTTTAAGTTGATTTTAATAGTACATTTTTTATTTTAATATTTTTTTTTAGGCCTCCAAATTTCTCTAATTTGGAGGCCCCATAATTTTTTTCTCTTCATTTTCCTCATCAACATAATTCCATACACTAAACCTCTTTCACTTTTCCATAGTTTGATAGTGTATTTTTCCTTGATGCTTCAAGATACATCAACATCTTCACTCCACTCCTATCCTAGGTTTTTTTTGTTTACATGCAATGTAAATATTTTATTCCATCACATCTTCCTCCTCAAATGTGTAAATAGTGACATGCACTACTAAATCTGCTTGCATACTAAATGCATTATCTTCTTCCTCATTTTCTTCCTTAGAAAAAGTACTTGTAAATCAACCAAAACTCTTCTTATTACATGCTTCTTGTTGAAGTTTTCTCCACATTGTCCCTATCTTCTTTTGGCATGCATTTAACAACATACCTCATACACTTTGCTACGTCACATCAACAAAAGGATATTTCTTTATTATGTACATTGGTTCTATGCTTAGCTCATCGTCATAATATTTAATTTCATTCACTTCTCATGCTACTTAATAGCCTTGGTACTCCATTTGGTGCCTTCCCTTTATTCCTTTATAGTCTCAGTTCCATTAATTATTCCTACACACTCATCAACAAATAAATGACTAGATACAACAAGGGCTCTATTGGTATTCTCATATTTTTCTTCTACGAATTTTATTGTTATAATTACAACTCTATGGGCTACCTTCTCTTACATCACACACTTTTATTCTATGGAAATAACATCATCCTCATGCCCATCATCCCTATGGACCTTCCTTTCATTAATATGCTCCTCTTGCATATAGTATTCTCCTCCCTAAAAATAACAATGGATAATGGAAACAATTTTATATCTTCCTTCATCCTCAATAGCCTTTAATGTTATTACCTATTCAATTCCCTTATCTTTATCTGCATCCTTCTCTATTGTTGCATATTTCTCATCCTCCAATATTGCAACATTATTCGTTGTTATTGAGATCTTCACTCATTATTGTTATACCTTTTTCCATAATTTCTATTTTGAGTTTTCCTTTAGAGTATACAAATTCTCCATGGTTGATCTTTCAACTCTTGACATGGTTTTTTCCTTTATCACTACTTTGTTAGGAAAAATATTGGCGGGGGTTGGTGCATGATGAATCAATATTTTTATTTCAATTGATATTCAATCTCAATGTTAGAGAAGTGTATGCTACTATTATTCACACAACTCGCATGTGTATGCACCTTCGGTGAATGAAATTTGTGTATGTGCAAATTACCAATTGTTTACAATATCCATGAGTTGTTTAACTTAACCATTGCATCATTAATTAATTACCCATTCATTATGCAATAAAAAAGAGCAGTAAAGAGTAGATAAACCATAACAGATAAGAAACAATATTTTTATTTCAATTAATCTTCAATCTCAATGTCAGAGAAGTGTATGATACTATTATTCACACAACTCGCGTGTGTATGAGCCTTTCATGAATGAAATTCGCATATGTGCAAATCACCATTTTTTCACAATTTCCATCATTTGTTAAACTTAACCATTGAATCATTAAGTCATAACCTTTGCATCATTAATTCATTATACATTATTTATCCAATAACAATGTGGAGTAAAGAGTAGATAAACCATAACAGATAAGCAACACATCAACATGTAAGAACAATGGGATTTTAGGTGGAAACCCAGTTAGTGGAAAAAAACCATTGTTGTTTTCATTTTGTCTTCTTATTTTACTATAAATAAAAATCTTCTTACAGTCTTTTACTAGTGCAAACCCTTTCCATCACGCATGATCCTACTTGTGGGAGGATACAACCTCCACTTGTTCTCGAGCACCCACTAGTAGGGAGCTACAACCCCTTGATCAAGTTTATCTACTCCTACCTGAAGGAAGCTTTGACTCCCTTACTGAAGGCTCCAACCCTCAGCACCTCTGAGGACCACATTTAATAATAATTCAAATTGGATCCACCTGTCTCATTCAAAAACCAAAACTTGTAGGCCACCTTTCATCAAATTTTCAACCGAACCTACACCCAACAATATGCCCAAGCCAAATACCAAGATACCAAACACCAATCACTAAAAACTGAATCACTAAATAACTGAATCATTGAACCAACCACTAAATCACTGAATACCAATATTGAACTACTTCAACCAGATCATACCAATGCACAACCAAACAGTCACTCATGAAAATCAACACACATAACCAATCTATTTCCATAACCAAAAAACAATGCAAAACTTTATCAAATCAGAATATATACGTGAATGACATTAAGGGGATCTATGTATATATGTGTTTCTCATGCATATCACTAGTGTATAGATCTCATACCACTGAATACCAAATCCAAACCATTATGTATGTTCAAATAAAATTAACCATCATCATAAACATTATTCAGTAGCAAGAACAATTGTCAACCACACAGACAACGCAGTAATAAAACATTTCAGAAAGTATAAGTGGTTGGTGTAAGGTAGATCTTGATATCTATGCGATACTCATGAATACAACCTGCGTACAGGTCTCAAAATACTGAATTAGATCACCTATGCAAACAAAACTCATGTCAAACACAGATTCAGCATACTTCACTATCAAAATCATAGATCTCTGCTAACACATTCAGATCATAGCCCCGCTATCACTACAAATATTGCATTGTTAGTTACCTAACATAAGTAAATCAATCAAGCATATGCATTAGTTTTTAATACACTTTTAGATCTTTCATATTTGAGATTTCTACTTTCTCCCTGGTGCACACCTATTCTAAATCAGATCACACATGAACAAACCATCGAATGCACACCCAACTCCTTGATCTCCTTCTCCTTATATATTGATTTACCTTTCCAATACCACAGGCAAATAATTTGGTAATAGCTTGTTGTGATTATTGACACGATCAATCAGACGTTTTTGTCACAATATTGTGGATGATGATTTCCATGGGAAAATCTCATGGTTTTCTATTTTACATGGGTAGGGTCATGTATGAGACTTTTTTTCATTAGACTTGCATATGTATGTGACCCTTCTTCATAGGGGTCACTTATACTTTTCAAACTCCACATTTTTTATGCATCTTGTGACTAAGTTGTCAATAATCTTCCTTATTCTCTGCAATTCTTGTACCATCATTCATGTCATGAGTGACAGTTCTATAACACATCATATCATAGCCACAATTCTATAAGATATAATTTTATAGCCAAGTTGACATCAAGAACATATTTTTCATGAAATTTTCCATCAAGGACAAAATATTAGTCATAACGCCAACATATTTCATATTCTACAACTTCAACAAGGCCTATAGTATCTTACACTCTTGTGATAGTTTGATCAATGTCATCCCCTTCAAATATTTCTTAAAATTCGACAAAATTCTTATTGTTTTCCTCTTCTTCACTTGTAGCAACAAGACGGTTTCTTCTTCCTTCCTCTACACCTACATATTCAAAAATATGAAATTTGTTAGTTAAATCCACTACTATAATGGACATGTCCTTTAGGGACTGTCCATCCTTAGATGAACAATGATTATTTATGTATCATCATCCTCAATCAAATTTAGTAGCCATTATATGATCTGTTTCTCATCATTTTTTCTCATCTCCATTGCTTTGAAATTTTCTATTTTACTCTAATAGAAGGCTTCTTCAACTTTTTAACCCTTCTACACTTCTATGCCTTAAACTTCAGAACTAACCTCCAAATTTGAATCCCTCATTATTGTTGTCCTCTTCAACACCTATTATCACTTCCTCATTGATATTTGACTCATCTTCAACAATGTCCTCACGGACTATTATCCCTTTCACCTATGTTGAATTGATAGTTTCACCTTTAACATTTTTTTTGGGAAAATGGAATCAATAAATAAAGCGTATAATCACCCACACAACCAAGCATCACACCACATTGCTACTACTATAAACTCTTGTTTTGATGTGATATCTCACAAACCATATCAAACAAGTTAGTGAAGGTTCAGACTAAGATGGCCATCATTAACATTGTTAGTCCCACCCACTCAAGATTCCCATAACAAATAGTTTTTCCCTTAACTTGGATAAATTACTATTTAGGGATTGTTATTATTTTCTTATCTCAACACAGTCACATTCCTCATATTTTGATGCTACGAGTTCAATGTTTTTCTCCTCCCTTGTAGCCCCAAGATTATTTCTATCTTATTTATATGTACAATCATCCACAAGAAAGTTATAAAATAAAATTTATTTTCCCAAGGAAACTCCTCTAATGCCTTTCCATATTTAGATATTCATATACTATCTACTCCCTTTTAACATGAAAATAAACTTCACTTCCTAGTAGTATTCATTAACCAACAATTCTTCAAATAGTAGTGCCTTCACAATTTTGTCCTCTCATTATTGTACATTTATATTTGCATATTTATTCGATTTTGTATCTTCTTTTTGGGCCTTCTCCAAGGTTATAAGTAATCCAAATATCGATTGCATTTCCTCTTTTAGGGTCATTTTGACTTCAAGCTGACTTCTTATGGCATTTCTATTAACATTTCTCTTTGCGGTTCTAACTCATAGGACATCATCCATAGCCTCTATTTGTCTATATAAATCCCTCACCTATTTCTTTATGAGCTCCATATTCCTTCCATGATAATGGTCCTACCAGTAGCTTCCTCTTCAATGACTTTAATTTATTTAAAACACTTCAATAGTTCTCCCTGAACGATATTTTGTAGAAACTATGGCCCTCTTGGTACTTTAATTATGACTATACCCAAAAATATTTTTGTTACATATTCCTTCAACCACATGTAGATTTAAGATCTACCCATCAATATTCAAAACCCGAATGGTTTCTTTTAAGCATAGAGAAATTTAGGCCCATGGGTTGTTTAATAATCGAAAACAAATTCCATGTCTTCCCACTATTACTCCATCTCATAGCGTAAATTTATCCTTTTACTATGTGACTATTCATTTTTTTAACATGCATATCTTTCTAACCACTAGTTGGATTTATTTGCATTTGTTCCCCTAGAACTTTACCCATCGAGAATTGGATCTATTCTTATAAAAAAAGTCTACCTAGTCTTCTTTATTTTGATGGATTTGCAATATACAATATGAATATTCTTAATCTAATGCAAAATATTGTAGCCTACGCTAGCATGAAACTACAATCACGTTGTACTACCAATATACATTTAGAGGACACAAAAATATAGAAAGCACATATATAATTTAAAACATTATAACATAGGATGAAAACAAAAAAAATCATAACTAACGTTTCAATTAAATTCCAAATTTATGAAATGACATGTGTATGTCACAACGGGCTTCAAGTACTAACTAATTATAATTCCAAATTCCCTTCTCTCCAAAAACAATAATTGGAGAGATTATTAGTCTGTCTCTTTGAGGATTAAAATACTTTTGAAAGAGATGAAAAATAAAAAATAAATGAAATCAATTTAACGTAAGCATCCTTTAATTTGTGATTGTCAAACTCTTTTTCTTCTCCTTCTTCTTTATTTCTATTTTTTCTCTTCTCCTCCTCTATTTTTTTTTGCCTTCTCTAGTTTTCCTTCTCTTCTTAATTTCTTATTTATTATTATATTTCTTTTTTTAACCTCTATTGTAGCAACCACATTATTCTATGAATAGAATATATTAGTGATAGTTCTGCCTAACAACTTGTTGCAACTATCTCATCCTCCCTTGTTTCTATATTCTTCTTCCTTCACGTGTAATTTCTTCCTTCTTAGCTCTTATACTCTGCTTATTTTATTCCTTTTTATTCAACTCCTCTACTATTCTTCATTTATTTCCTATTCCTCTTCTTCTTCTCCTTTGCATTCTTTCCTCTTTATTTTCTATCTATCTCCTTCTTCTATATTCATATTAACCCTCCTTCCCCTATGAATTGTCCGTATCCTTGTTTTATGAGCTCCATCTCTTTATTCTTGTTAGTATTATGAGTGACCTTTATACACAAAAATATCACATTTAGAATAAGAATATCATTGTATTAAGTTACAGCAATAATATGCACACCCTCACTCACCAATATAACATGATGCCTCATAATATATCGTTGAGGTGCCTATACACTTATTTCCAATATGACTAATTTGTTCAACTATATCAATAACATTCTCCACAATATCTTAGTTGATTATTTGTGATCTCCATCTCTAACTTCTCTTATTCTCCTCATCTTTGATCATATGTAGAATTCTAGAATAAATGTACTCGCATTACAATGATTTCATTATATCATAAGTATGAATTATTTCTTCTTGTCCTATGAGCTCCCTCTTCCTCTTCTTCTCCAATAATTCTCCACTCTTCATATCCATATATTATTCTTTGTGAGCGAGAGGATGAAGCATCCTTACCAAAATTTCATCCCTAAAACTAAACCTACGTCCATAAATTCCAGTAACCTCTCATAAAATATATTTGTTGAAAAAGAAAAGATTAAAAAATAAATTAAAATTGGTTAATATCTCTAACATCAAAAAATTGATGTTTGTGGGCATTTTGTTTTTACCAATGAGTAATTTATGCTTTTAGCGTGTTTCTTGATAGAGTTTCTTTCTTTTTTTATACTTTAAAATGCAATCAAATGGAAAAAAAAAAACAACCACAATTTTTTCTAGGAGTTGGATTAGAGAACACAATACGGGAAATAATTTTTTCTAACCATAATAAAAATTTTTAGTCATTTAAAATTTGTAAACACCATTTCAATTCGCTATTTGTGGAATTATTTGAATTTATACTAGTGAATTGATGAATATTTTTTTTAAATGGAATTTATACTAATGAATTGATCAATATTTTGTTAAAATATAAAACAATGTCAATAACCTGAACTTGATAAGTTACCTCTTCCTCTTTTGTCTTCTCCATGAGTTGTTCATTCTCTTCTTCCCTATATATTCTTCTTCATGAGGGAGATAATGAACCCTCTTTCCAAATTATTCCTCCTTAAGATTAAAGATCCTATCATAAAAAGACATGAGGCTTAGCCTATAAGCAAGTTGATCTCAAAATGGGGCACTAAAGGCTTCTTATCAAGCTTACAAGAACCTCCCCCACTCCCAAAGCTTATATATTCCCAAGACCCAAATGATTAACCAATTGCGGAATTAATAATGTGCTTGAAAATAAGGTGTATGATGGTGTTTATTTTTGACTGTTTATGTGCTTTAAAATTTTGTTGTTTATGCTGATATAACATACATATAATAGTAAAATATTATAGCAAATAACAAACACATAAGATAACAAGTTTAATATGGAGTTCACCCAAAAATCTTGGGCTACGTGTCCTTGAGCTCTAGTCAACTCAACTAGGTTCTCTGGGATTATGGCAGCAGTTCTTTTACAAGTATCACGCTCAACTCCACTGGTTTACAAAAAACAAAATGGGCTTAGAACACCATCTCATCCCTGGATCTGACGCTCTCGACTTTCTGGCTCTTGGCTCTTGCTCTGGCCTTTGGCTCTTACTCTGGCTCTTGGCTCTGGATTTGGCTCTAGCTCTCAGCTTTGGCTTCTCTGAGCTCTCTCTCGCCCTCTGCATGCCTCTGTAATTCGCTTGACCTCCAAGTGATTCTTCTACAACCTTCTAGTGACCCTTTTTAGCAAATTTCAGCTCTCTCTGGTTTTTCCACTTGACCTCCAAGTGACTCCAAGACTCCCTCAGCTGCTCTGCACATTAGCTTTTCACTAGCTGCCCCATTAATTGGGCTCTCTAGCTCTCTTAAGGCATTTTTCCAGCTCTGCAGCTTCCCTAGCCATTTCTCTCCGTGTAATCACCCCTCTATGACTTTGCGACTTCTCTGCTCCTTGTCTATTCGGCTGGCCATCTGGCTCTATGACTCTATGGCTCTACGCATTCCCAAACGGATCATTATCTACAAAATTCCCACTTGCAGCATGGCACAATGATCAGGAGCTATTACAAAGGGATCGGGCCCTTTTTCTAGGCAAAAACTCAAAAATGGACAAAAATTCCAATACACAGAAATTTTCCGAAAATTACACTATCAGGCATGAATTGCGGACTTCAAATTCGCTGAAATTGCCCCTATAACCCCTATCGGGTCCGCCATTAGTCAAATATCACATCGCATAGGCGAATTGGCCAAAACCCTAAATACTTGGGAATACATTGAAAAATATGTATTCCCGGACTTCAAAAATTATGAAATCGGATCTATAAACCCATCGGGTCTAGCCCTTATCAACATATCGCTATTGCAATCACTTTGGCACTGACATCGGGGTTTGCTGATTGCCAATCGCTGATTAAATCTAGACCGTTGATCTACTCCCCGATCATACAGTCCATATTGCATCGCATATCGCTATCTCATCGGCCCTTTGTGTCGGGGATCACCAATCTCCTGACCGCCGATTAATTCCTGGCCATTGATCTCCTTTCCCAATCCGACGGCTGAGATCACACGCCGCGGATCGCTTTATCGCATATCGCATTCGCTACAACCCGGGTCTTTTCATGTGCCATACGCCAACACCGATAATCGGCAATCACATGCCCCATTGGCCTGGGGGTCCTTCCCTTATGTCATACGCCGATGCCAATCTACCGACGCTGATATTGGCAATCACATATCGCATATCCCGGGGTCCCAACATAGGGCGAAGGCCTACCTCTGATGCAATAAGTCAGAGGTCGCAATCGGAGGTTCCTTTTGCCCTTGCGTTAAGTCCTCCGCTCGACCCTTCCGATGCAATTTTCCTTTATAAATCCTTTTATGCCATTTTTAGGAGAAATACCTCCTTTTTCAAAGGACAAAGGCAATCTTCTTTCTATGATAACTTCTGCATCCGAAGTCCATTTTAGCCCATTCAAACTGTAGTAGATTCAGAATGAAAATATCTACGCAATGGGACTATTTCCAGGAGCATCCTTGGACTTCCATTTTCCTCTGTGAGGAACACTTAGACTTAGAAGTCTATCCAAAATCCATTTTCAATCATGCCTTCCCACTAAAAGAAATTTTGGTCCCCAAAAGACTGATATACTTATCTGAATAGTAAATGAGAGTAACAACACCCTCTTCTTTCAGCCTCCATACATTGGCCTTTCATAGTGCCTCTGAACCAAAGCCTTTGACCACTTTCCTTCCTAGATGTGCTGGTCCTCCTAAGAAGAACTACCTTCCTCCCTGCCTTCCTGCAGAACTCCTACTGAGATGGTCACAAAAGGTAGTTTGAACTTTTCTGCCTTAATCATTGATCTAAGGTGGCTCAAACAAATTTGAAGTACATCTACTTCACAAAATTTTCATTTGTACCTGTTTAAAAAGTTGTCAACAACAATTGTTAACAACAACTGAAACACGGACAACAACTGGATGGACTAAACTCCCACTTCAACAGAAGAAACAAATTCCACATCTTGTGAGTATCTCCCTGTCTTACATCTGCATTCAAATGATGGACTAGATAACAAGCCCACAAAACATTCTCTTAAAACAAATGACCCTTCAAGTCGAGCATGTAGAAAAAAAGACCACCAGAAGTCTTTTCAAAAGATGAAACACTTCATCATTATCTCCATCTTGGAGACCAAGTTAACTTTTCCCAAGTCAACATTACATGCATGTTTACAACAAAGCAATCAACCCTCCAATTTAATCACACATACATGTTCCAATACAAGGAAATCATCAGTATCCCTATGTTCATGCACATCATGCTCATGCATGCATTTCATCCTTCAACTTTTGCTTAAGCACACTGTACTTTCGAAGTTGAAATGAAATATAATGTTGTAGCAACAAAGTGAGCCTCCTACTCAACTTTTCCATTCACCTTCTTGGTAGAAACCTACACAGGGAAAATTTTAAGAACCCCCCCAGATTTATATGTATAATAAATGGGTGAATCTCCATGGTATATAGGAAAAATGGAAGGCGATTTGATCAATAATATAATATGTATATATAATGTTTTGGCGAATCTCTCATCAGGCATGGCGAATATTTTACTCAATTATAAAAGCTTGTAAGATCTAGCGAGTCTTTCACCAAATAATAAAACTTTGTAAAGTCCTAGTGAATCTTAGCATTGTGAACTCTTAGAGAATTTTTTGAAAAAGTATAAAACCATATATGACAAGAGCCACATAGTGACAATATCACTGTTTTTTTTCACATTTCCACGACATGGAACTTGTTTATAAAATTATAAAAAAGACAACCAAGACCCTTATAATATGCAGGTAAACTTATAACAGAGTCTGATACCTCTACTATGCTTGTCTTCATTCAAGTGTCATAGCTGCTATACTTAACGCTGTGAATCACAACTCTCTCAGAACTCAACTCTATAGTGTAATTAAAACCTTTGGATATTGAATCTGACAACTTTATAAAAAGGATTAGTGAAATAGAAGATTTTGTGAATGAGCCCACTAACTATCACTGCTAAACAATCAATCTAGACTATGAAGTCTTCCATCTTGATCACAATTGTGCTCACGATCAGGGGAGTGCAACCACCTGGCCTGACATAATGGCCATCATAGCTTCCAATAATCAACAACCACCTTTCAAGGACATCCTAGCTCATGTCTCATGAGTTTTATTCATCAATATTAACTGATATAAATCTTATAAAGATAATATTAGAATCCTCTCTAGATTCACTGTTAATACAAGGGTAAAGGAAATTTTGTAGCTCAAGGCACTAGCCAATACCAACTTTGGTATTTGTGACCCCTTTGTGTGGATGCACCTACCCTGCCCCATTGGGTTTCTACCTTGTAACATAGTTCAAGGATCACAAGACTTTCCAATCTTCCTACTCCATTAGACACACTTTATATGCGATACATAGTGAATGGAAAAGAAGCATTATAGAACACACAATTTCACAGAAGGAAGAAAAATCTTAGCCAGTTCAACATCAAAATCTTAACCACTGATTAATAAAGAATAACAAGTAGTGTAATGAATTGTTCCGAGATATTTATTTACAAGCTGTAAAGAATGTAGTGGAATGGAAAATATTACTTAGGCAACCCTTCAATATTTTCTACTAATATGTCTGTGCATGTACATATGAAATTAAGAGCATTGTTGAATACAAAGTTTCCTTTTCTCTTGCCTCCATTTTGAAAAATCAGTGTGAAATCAGTGTCACTTTGAATCTCCTTTCCTGTGTGGATGTTTTGACAAATCAATGTGAAATCAAAGTCACTTTGAATTTCATTTCCTGCGAGGGATCACATCCACAGTTGATTAGTAAAAGACAACCTACTATATATTATGTTCAAGACATTGACTGCAATCTACAGTGGAAACAAGACCTCAATTCTTATTCTAAATTTGAATATCTCAGGACAACATAAGAGATAAAAATGCATATGGCCTTAGTAGCTAGAAAACAATCACTCCGTCATTACAAGACCGCCTAGATTTCGGCACTTAATCTAAATAATGGCACTAGTTGCAGTGCTCATTTGCATTAACACCATGGAAAAGCAACAACAATGTTTCAAAGCACACTTACTGGAAAAGTTGTAACATTCTGAGAATATTTAATGATAGC
>APFE030270681.1:0-13173 GCA_000404065.3 Pinus taeda | reverse complement strand
GGTTCCCCACTATATACTTGCTAGGCCTATCTATTGTTCAGGTTCAGGTTCGGTTGGGCAAGCATTTGGGGTTGCCTTGGTGGAGTAGGATGCAATGGTTATGGTTGAACAGGCGGTGGAGGCAAAAGAGTGGGAGGAGAGTTGTACTGGGGCCCCCACCCTTGATGAGATTCATTCCATTGAGGTTGCGACTGAGCATAGAGTTGAAATGAATGGGTGGCTGGTTGGGCATGAAATGGAGATGTGAATGACCAAGGAGGAGGCATGGACTAGGAAGGATGATTAGGGGGCCCCAAGAAGGTATGCTAGTGACTTCTTTGTGGTTTTAGTATGCTTGAGATGTCCCTTTCATCCCCTGCTAGTATGGTCTAGGTCCATGCGGCCTCCTTTGGTTTATGTAATAGAGTTTTTCAGTGACTCCCTCAGCCCCTCGATATATAGCTTTAAGTCTAGGTAAGGAAGGACACTTATCTATAGAATGATTTTCTCCACAAACTGAACAAACCTCTATAGAGTTCAATGGGCATTCATTCCTAGGATACCTCCTGGTGCATCTAGGGAAACAAATGGCCAAAGCCCTCTCTACTTCATCTTGTTTCCTTTTGATATGTAAGGTATCCATTTGCATGGCAAGAGAATATAGCATCTCACTCTTGAAGTCTTCCAACATGTTTCCACTTTCTCCTTTAATGGATGAGTTAGACGAAGAGGTACTAGCTATGGGTTGAATCACCCTACCTTTCTTTTTGGCTTCTCTAGAAAGGTTTCTAAAAATAGTCTTTATTTCCTCATAGGATAGTTGGTAGATGTCTCCACTGGCCAGTAGATATAGGGTGTCTAAAATATCTTCCGAAATTCCCCTGAGCAGGACTAGCTTCAAAGACTCAAGGTCAAGTGTACACCCGACCCTTTTGTAACTGAGCTAGAACATCTCTTCATAGTCCTCTAGGGACTCATCACTTCCTATGGCCATTCGAAAAATTTCTTCTTTAGTATCTTTGGACCTACATTAGTCTTGATACTTGTTGTTAAAGGCTTCCTACATTTGAGCCCAAGCTATGATGCTATTGCCATGTAACCCGATGAACTAGCATAGTGCTACATCCTTGAGAGTAGGAGGGAATAGTTTCAACTTTTTCTCATCTTCTCTAGAGTCATAGGTTTGACAGATAATAATAAACTCAAACAAAAAGTTGTCGGGATCTTCCGTAGTCAGACCATGGAAATGAGGTAGGGCGAAAGGGCCAATATTCTTCATTTTGGTGTCCCCATTGGTCTCCTGAATGGGAAAGGTACCCTCTATTCTATCTCCATTCCCCCTAGCATTTCGGCTTTCAGCCATTCGGTCCAACGGAATGTTTTGTTCTTCTTATTTCCCTATATATTCTTCAAATATGTCTTGTTGTTCACCTAAGGGTTTTTCTTGATCACAGTTGCCGAAGAAGAGAGAAGGTTGGCTGTGTGAAGTAGTGGGGGTGTTGGGAAATTTTTTTCCTGAGTTATATCTATTCCTACGAGGCATGAAAGGAAATATTTTTTGGTTGTTTTTTGTTTCTTTTTGGAATAGTACCTGCAGAAGCTGAAATTGATTGAACAAAACAAATTGCAACTAACTGAAATGAAATTTACAGAATTGAAGAGGAAAGCAAGGAAATGCAGAACTTGAAAGAAGAGAAATGACTAGTCTACTTTTGTGGAAATGAAATTTGCAGAATTTAAGAGGAAAGCAAGGAAATGCAGAACTTGAATGAAGAGAAATGACTAGTTTACTTTTGTTGAAATAAACTATTAGGAGAATGTTGCAATAGAAAATATAAGAAAGCAGTAATCATAGAATACTCTGACACTTCCCCAACAACAATGCAAAAAAGTGGTGGGCACCAGTATTGCAGTAATATTGCTGCAACTTTTGGGCTACCTACTTTACTCTTATAAACCCGGTAGTTCGTAACAAACTTCGAAGCATCAGTGCTGTATGCACAAGCACAAATTCTTACTACAGGTTGTCACTTGGTTAGCCGGAGCAAGATAACTAGGAGATCAAGCAAAATTGTATGGATTCTAGAAGAAGCTCTATGTGTGATGAAAGGAGAGAAAGATTACTCTACAAACACTACTTTAACTACAGAAAGGAGAAAGACTGAAATGTAAAGCAAACCTAGTAAACCCTAATTAACTAACTAATCCTACTTTTGGAGAAAGCACTATCAGAACCATGAAATGGATGCCATTACCTACTCAAGGAAGCAAACAACATATAATGAAGTTATTTATGGAAGTAAATAAGCACAAAACATCTTTTTTTATTTTTATGTATTTTTGTGTGAACTTGACATGCATGTAATTTATTGTGTGTGAAAGTGGTAGTGAATAGGTAGCGTTGGAGGGTAGTTTTTGGACTTGAGAGGATGTATGATGGTATGGATGGGTCCCAAGAGGTCCCAGGTGGCATTCTAGAGGCTTTTCCCACACTTGGCCTTCAAAAGAAACCCTACAGGAAAATCTACAAGAGGACACAGGAAATCTACAAGAGGAAAACAGGGAAACTACAAGATGCCTACAGGAGGAGGCCGAGAGAAGTTTTCACTATTTTGAGGGTGTGAGAATGGGTGGAGAAGTTGGATGAAGGTTGGAATGAGGTTTTAGGGAACCTAGGGTGTACCAAGAATAACCAGGAGAGAGAAAGATGATTGGATTTGCTTAAGGAGAGGAAGAAGTTGTATGGAAAATGCAGGTAAGTAAATTAGAATTGAGGGAAGACTTGGGAAACCTATAGGACATGGATGAGATGGAGGATGGGATGGATAATAGGGTATCCTACTACTAAAAGAGATCTTATGCATAAAAAAAAATGACGGTTAACCAAGGAAATTAAGCAAGCAATGGAATGAGTGCATCTAGGAAAACAGAGTTTTGCATCAAAATAGTCTAAACTATGATCTATCAAAGGAAATTCTGAGAAATGTTGCATGAAAGGAAAGCATGAAATAATACTATTTTAAATAAAGAAGTCAGCGTGATGAAGAATATCTCAAGTAAAGAAAACTGGAGTATTAACCTACTAAAACGCTGGAAACACTAGAAGTCCTATGAATGAGGGAAATTTGTGTTTTTGGGATAGCAAGAGGGTCTTTGCCTCAAATAATGGTCCCAAAGGGAGTAAGAGAGGCCAAGGCACTATTTCTAGCCTTTTGAATCTTCTTTCTATCACTGCTTAACTTTCTATAGAAAGCACAAATGGAAGCAAACTACTGAATCATCAAAAGCAACCTATTCTTAACCATAAAATAAATGCATCTAACAACAACCTAATCTACAAACTAAAATAAAACATACAAATAAAAGTAAAGAGGAGCTCGGTTGCTCGGATTGGGGCCTAATCCAAGAGATTTATCCCTATGAGGTAACTCAGTGTTAGCTCAAAAAGGATTCCATCTTTCTTTCGAAAAGAATAGTAGGATTACATGAAACTGTCACAAAATTAATAAACTTGAAGTTGGAGTAGAGTTTTCATAAGAAAAAATCAAACAAAAATCCAACCCTGGTGAGGCCCTAGGCCTCTCTACTTACACAAATGAAGCCACCAATAGTTTTCTTAAATTCGGGGAGGCTTCACTCCCAAAACTCGAGATAATCACAGTCATCCTCCACTTGCTTGGTTTCCTTCTAGTGCATGATTCAGCTGCTTATACTCCAAGCTGAATGAAGGGAAATTTGAAGTGAGGAGTAATAAATGAGGGGTATTCCATCCTATAAGTCCTCTCCTTTGTCCACTTCGAGTTATTTCTGTCATTTGTCCATTGGATCCTTGACATTGACCTCAAAACGCATCAATAATCTGCATTAAATACATGTTAGACCACATGGCACAATAATTAACTTAACTCACTCTATAAGCACAAATATAATAAAAAAATCATACAACCAGCTAATAGAATGGTTGATTTGACTAGGTTAGGAGGTAAAATGATCCCATATAATTACCCATTTATGAGGCTCATCACATGCGAGTGTGGAGAAACACAAGATTAGATTTGTGGGCAGAGGATTCTCTTAGTTGGAGGGAATTGATTATGATGAGACTTTTGCTCTTGTAGCAAGTTACTCATCAATTAGATATATTCTATCACTTTCAGTATAGATGAGATGGAAGAAACATTAGATGGATGTAAAGTCGACAGTCCTCAATGACATGATTTAGGAAGAGGTGTATATTGAGCAGCAAGAAGAATTTGAGACCTTCAACAGAGAGCCGCATGTGTGGAGACTCAAGCAAGCATTGCATGGATTGAAATAAGCACCTCGTCTCGAGCTGGGCTTCACCAATAGTGAAGTAGATGTGAACATTTACCATATTGTGGTTGAATGTAGATTGTTGATTATTGTTTTATATATCGAAGATTTGATTTTGATAGGTGATGAGAAGTTGATCAAGTCTTACAAAGAGGATTTTACAAGATATTTTGAGATGAAATACTTGGGGCTCATACATTACCTTCTTTGTATGGAAGCATGGAAAAGATATGAGGAACTCTTTGTCTCTCAGGGCATGTATGCCAACAAGATACTAAAGAAGTTCCACATGGAGAGCAAAAAATGCATGGAGATTCCTTTAGCTAGTAACTAGAGGAAAGAGGATGCTACTTCATGTGTAGTAGTTGAGGCTACTATTTATAGAAATATTGTTGTTTCACTTATGTATTTGGTGAACACCCGACCATACATGTGTTTTGCAGTCAACCAACTTAGGCAAGCCATGGTTATTCCAACTAAATTGTATTGGAAGGAAGCTAAAAATATGTTGAGATACCTGAGATGCACCACTCCGTTTGGTAATTCATATAGATAGACAGAGGGAGTGAAGCTTTAAGGCTTCACATATGTAGATTGGGTAGGGAGTCCATCCAACATGAAGATTACATTACAGGAATCTTCAGTATTGGGTCACTATCAATTTCTTGGTATAAGAAGAACCAAAGAACAGTTCCTATCAGCTCAATAGAAGCATAGTACATGGTTTTTAGTCAAGTAGCTTATGAGGCTATCTGGATGAGGAATATTCTTGTTGATTTGTTTGGTCAACAGATGGATCCAACAATTATTTATTTTGACAATCAGAGTTGTATCAAACTCTATGAGAAATCTAATTTTTCATGATTGGTCCAAGGATATTGACATCCGATACCAACATCTCCAAGATTATGTTCAGAGGAGAATCATGTTGCTCGAATACATTAGTATAGAGGAGCATGATGCAAATATTTTTCCAAAGGCATTGTCAAGATGAAAATTCAAGTTTCAGAGAGGCACGATCATGGTAGTAGATAATCTCTTTCTCGTTGAGAGGGAGTTTTAAAAATAACAAGAAGAAAATCCTAATTTAATTTCTCCTTGACTTAAATTGGGAATTAAATTGTAATTCCATTCTCATGGAAACTTGTAGTAATTAACTAAGTTAAGTTGACTTACATGGCTCAGTAAATTTAAGTTGGAAGTATATCTAGAGTCATGTAGAGTGATCCTTGAAATTTTGCGGCCCATGTTTAGTTCTTATTGAGTTCTAATTATTTAATTCATTTTAACTCAGTTAAATTCAATTAAACTAGTTCTAAACATTAGAGGAAATAGTGAGAGGTCAAGCGAATTAAATTGGATTTAATTCATATGTAATGATCAATAAGAAAACTCATAATTCACTCAAAATAGCTCATGCATGTCACTTCAGAGGAAGACCCAGTGGATATTAGAGTTCAAGGACATTGTACTATCAGTTGCATAATTTTCTAAGTTATACAAATGTTGCATGCAATCAGTAGAAGTCGTATGAATGGATTGCGTAGTTGTGGTGATGGATTTTCCCAATTAAATGTGGCCCAATTCCCTAGGAAACTACACAATGAAGTAGGATTTTGGAAAACAACAGATTTGTCCAAGTACTAGATTGAGTTGGTTTGTGAAGCAATCAGATAATTTGTACTTGTTTAGATATTTTTCAGGTTGAACAAGCATTATATTTTCTACTGAGATATTTTCATCAATGAAATAAACAAATAGTAGGGTTTTTAGCTATTACTTTCCCCAGTAAAAATATTGTGTTATATGTGATTTAAATTCTTCCTTTTTTTCTTCGCGATGTCATCGAACAATTTTTTTTTTCGCTCATGAGTAGAGTAGATTCAAGTCTTTTGTTCTAGCATATTACATAAGCAATTTAAATCTACAGGCCCAACCTCTCTACAACATCAATCCTTCCAATTTTTTGAATTAATATTGAATTTGGTTGAAATCAATGGTTTTAACCTTAGGTTAGGGTAAAAAACTTATAATCATCCACCTCTTGTCATTATTGAAGATTATGAAAGTGTTGAACCCAAAGGGAATACTGAGATCAAGAGGAGGAATAGAATGCAGAAGAACAACAAGCAACAAGGATTTCATCTCCTTTCCCACCATTTCCACAAAGATTGGAAGATAAGAAGCCCATCAAGCTACAACCACTTTGTCAGACAGGCTTAGAAATATTTATGTAAAGATTCTCCTTCTTAGAGCCATCAAATTAAATGCCAATTTACAAAAGCTTCAGCAACAAATCATGTATCAAAGAGCTAGGAAGAAAGAAAATGAATCATCCTACCATTCATGTATGGGATAACCTTTTGATATCATGCACGAGAAACCTACACATCCAAAATATGTTGAGCCCACAAGTCCTCTTGTGATTGTCTATATATATGATACTTCCATTAATAAAACTTTGATCGACAATGGAGTATCTATTAATGTCATCATCAAGGGCATTATTTTTATATTAAACTTTCAGTTATCTCTTAGGCACAATCCCATTATTTGCAGCTAGCAGATACCTCAATTATATGTCTAGAAGGAATATTGGGAGATATAAATGTATCCATTGATTCATGGGAGTACCCATATTATTTAATTGTCTCACGCACAAAGAAAAATCTCAGTGGTTACCCTCTTACATTGGGTAGGCCATGGTTGGCTACAAAATACACTTATATAGGGTGCAGGGAAGGAGAAATGGCAATAGAAAATGGTTACTCTACAAAGAAGTCCACACTTAAACCACATGCCAAACCTTCCTTGGATGAATAAAATAAAATGTGGGTATAATAAGATGGGGATGGCCCACTTTTCCCCATTCTAACATTTGATAGAGATCTTTCTCTCATAAAAATTGAAGAAGAAACTAGTTCTCAGAATTTATGCAAAATTTGTATAACAATCCATGTCCCTTTTAGTTGGGTCGCTTAATATTTCTCATTTTTGGTAGCATATCACTTGGAAAACCTATGGTGACTAACTTTTTTATCACCTAGTCACTAATGTCTCTTTTTTTACTAGTGCTTCCTTAACCTCCTACAAGGTAATTTCCTTCATCAAAGTCGTGTTTTGATCTTCAATGACCAATCTTATAATATAGGCCATTATATTTCTCAATGGATTGTAATCTATTAGGGTTATTTTTTTTAAGGAGATTGTTGTAGAATGAAGTAATTTCATTTTCAATATCCCTATGATAAGAGAGTTGATGTCCATTCTGAATGGTAAGTGAGAAGATAAAATTACGATTCTTGTGTTTCAACATTGGTTTGTGGAAAAACTGAATGTTCTTTTCCCCTTCCTTGAGCCATGAGATCCTCGATTTTTGCCTCCATAAAGTCTCCTCTTGCTTCTATCATTCCTTTATCTTTTTAAGAACCTACCCCCCTTCCTTCTTTGAAAAATATTTAGAACACCCTTAAAAGTGACATTTTTTATTGAATGCATTCCATTTCAATTTCCATATTTTGTTTTTTCTTGAAGATGTTGCCCAATTTTTAATTAATCCTTTTATATTTTTTAACTAATGTTGAATGTTGAATATGGGGAGAGGCTTGGATTATCCATGTCTCACTAATACTGCTTGGACTTCTCCACAAAGGATGGATCTATTAATAAAAAACTGTCAAATATGAATGGTCAATTTTAAGCACCTTCTTTGATGTCCAATTCTAGCACTATAGGCCACTCGTCTCGTTAGTTTTTAGTAGCTTCTTTGAGGTCCAATTTTAACAATATTGGTGAGTGGTCCATGGGAGCACTCGAAAGGATTGAAGCTTCCAAAAGGAGGTATTTTTCTAGCAATGATTTCGAGATAAGAAACATGTCGAGATGATAGGCTATGTTGTGCCTACCTCCTTTACTCTAGTCCATGTATAACTTCCATTTATTGTTTCTATCTAAGCTAAGTGCATGTTCCTAATTACATCTTCGAAGGAATGTGCAAGGTAATCATATTGATTTCCCCTCTAATGATGAATTTGTAATTCAAATGCAACTACTAAAGCTAAATGAGTTTGTTGAGAAAGGAAATTTTATTCGTAGTAGATGTGCCCCATATATTACGATTAAGAAACCCATATCGTTTGATATGATTTGTTGAAATTTTTTAGACAAGATCATAGGGGCTTCTAACGAGTCATGAAAATTTTCTTCCACTAGAGCCTCCATGCTCTCTCTAACAACCTTTACCTCATTCTCATTCTAATAACCTTTACCTCATGCAAGATGATATTTCTAGGTTTTTCCTTATTAATTTTGTCTCTAAGTAGTCTCTATTTTCCGTTGTTTTTGAGAGCCCTTATGTTCCACAAAATCACTTTCATTGAGAACGAGGTCTGGGGAAAAACACCTTTGAAAGCAAACTAATCTTGCATGAATTGGCCAAAATATTCCCTATCTATTGTATTATCTCTTGTGGAGTTTTCCTCCCCGAGCATTTGTATCCTCTGATTGGTTTGAGGGTGTCACTTGAATCCAAATAATGAGAACAGTGATGAGGAGTTGTGCGAATTGACACTCTCCCCAAAAGTGTGAATTGAATGCTAAGATATGATTGTTTGAGAAGAGCCATTTGCACCTTGAAAATTAAACTTGGTCCTTGGCATTGTAGCTACTCTAGTATCTTGGAGAGGGTTTTCTCCTCTACTTCCAGTTCATCCAAGTCTTCTAAGCTTACTAGATAACTTTTCTCCATTCTGATTTCTTCCAACATTGTCTTTACATCATGTATTTGAGGCTCCATAAGTGTCATGTCTTCGAGTGTGTTATGTGGGTTTTTTCTTTTCTTTGTAGAAGTGGTTTGCATAGGCTCGAGTTGTTGTTGCAAGGATTCCTCACATGAATTTTGATACTATTGCACTGGATCTTGCCCAGCTAAGGCTTCAAATTTTGAATCTTTCTATGGGGATCTTGCTCTCCTAAGACAAAAAAAAATCTTTCTCGAGGAAAAAATTATTTCTCGAGGTTGAAGCAAAGCATCGAGAAAGAGATGAAGAGGCTAAAATTGTAAAGAAAATAAGGGCCATTCTCAAAAGGCCCTTGAATGATCCTCTAAATTATTGAAGATCATCACAAGAAAACCTTTGACTCCAATACTTAGGTCAACATGAACTTTTAGCTTCCATTTAGCCTTGATGCACGCTTCCATACCTCAGTTCGGTGGCGAAGTACCAATAAATTTGTAGATTAAAGTGTGTCCTTGCATGAATTATATGTGCTCCAATATTTTGTTTGACTTGACCTCATATTTGGGGCTCTGAATGAGTTTTGGAACATAAGGGCTTGATCTATTGTTGTGTCATTTGGTGCTAAGGATTGGGGCATATTTTTGATCTCCTTGTGCTGAATGAATTTCCAAGGGGGGAGGATTTCCTAGACTTTTCACCTCCTCACACTACTTGAGAACTTGTCTCCATTGCAATTTATTCCAAAATTGTTTTTGCATCGTGAATTTCAAGCTACATATGCATTGTGCTTCCACCATGTTATTTTGGTTTCTCCTTTTCCTTGAAGAAGTTTCTTGCATGGGCTTGGATTGTAGTCCCAAGGATTCATGAGTGTGACTTCTGATACTATTCTAGTCAATCCTTCTCTACTATGGATTCAATCCTTTTTTTTTGGACTCACGGTAATAAAATGTAAACTTTGAAACAAGAACTATAAACTGAAAACGGGAACTCTGGCCAAAAATCCCCGAAAAAACATCAAAAACAGTGTTAAAAATGAAAAGTGTGTATACTAGAACGATGGTTTCTTTTTTCAGGTCATTTTTGAACATGTTTTAAAAATTGTAGTGAAAATGAAATTTTCGTGCAAAAAACACCCTAAAAACGAAAAGTGTTGATACTAGAATGATCATTTTTTTTAAGGTCAATTTTCGACATTTTAAAAAAATGCTAGTAAAATCGAATTTTTATGTGCAAAAAATAGTTGTTTATGAGGGAAAAAACACACTAATGTTTTTGGTAGAATAATATTTTTCTCTCCTAAGTATAAACTCAACATGTTTTAGTAATGACCATCAAGATAAAATAATGGGATTTGAAACACTTTAAAATTCTATTACCCAGGAATCACCCTGCCACCCCCATGGGCCATTAGGTCGCCGGGGTGGGGCAGAGGCTTACAGATAGCCTCTGCGCCACCCTAGTGGCCCAATGACGCACATGGTGGAGAGGTGATTTCAGGAATGACTGTGCCATCCCCGTGGGCCATTGGGCCACCAGTGTGGGACGGAGGGCTGTCGACAGCCTCCGCCACACCACAACAGTCCAATGACTTGCAGGGGTAATGGGGCGATTCTTGGAATCACCCTACTGCGGATAGCCTCCTACCCACCCTAGGAGCCCAACGGCCTGTAGAGGTGGTGGGGTGATTGCGGGAATCACCCTGCCACCCTTGTGGGTCGTTGGGCTGCCGAGGTGGGGCGAAGGGTGGAGTGATTCCGAGAATTGCCCCGCCACCCGCGTGGGCTGTTGGGGTGGGGCAGAGGTTTTTTAGAGCCCTGTGCCCCACCCCGGTGGCGTAACAACTCACGGGGGTGGTGGGGTGATTCCCAGAATCACTTGGCCACCCCTGCGAGTCATTGGGCCAACAGGGTGCGATGGAGGCTAGACAGTCTTTGCCCCACCCCGGCAGACCAACGACCCATAGGGAGAGCCTCCGCCCCACCTCAGAGGCCCAACGGCCCGCAGGGGTGGCGGGGCGATTCCTAGAATCACCTCGCCAACCCTGCGGGCCATTGGGCTACCAGGGTGGTGGGCGATTCCCAAAATCGTGCCGCCACCCCTGCAGACCATTGCGTTGCCGGGGTTATTGTTATTGTCAAGCTTCAAGGGGAAAACAAATTCAAGGATGCAACTTACATGGTAAGACGTTTAAAATGTATATTTGATTGATGTTAAAAAATTCATTTATGCACAAGTTAATTGAAATTTTACTATTTCATGTTACAGGCAAAAGTTAAATCTTCTTAACCGTGAAGATCAACTATTTATAAATGATTGTGTGTTAATCCATATTGATAGTTGGGCAAAATATGATCGCTATATGTCTATTATTTTTAATCGGGTAGATGGAAATAGTCATAGCCAAATACTGACTTATCATGTTGTTGTGAGAAAACTAACATATGAAGACAAAGAAGAAAAAGGAGAGATGGTTAACATTTATAAGAGAACCACAGTTATTCATTAACTATCTTATAGACATATGTTCAAATGAAGGAGATTGGGTTTTCGATTTATTTTCTGGCTCATGTAAGTTTTATTATATGGAATTGAATTTCAATATGTTATTTCTTAATTTATATGTCATTGTACTAATTTACTTCATTATGTCAAAGGAGCCCCAACCACCACTATAGGAAATGATTGGAAAGACATACATTGGGAGATTTCCAGACATCAAAGACCCATTATAAGAGGAAAATGAGCAAAATGATGTAGAAAATATTGTGGAAGAAGATAATGATGAAACTCTAGAGGACAAAGATTTTGGATTATGTGACATTGTTGATTAAGTTTAAGTTATGATTGGAAATCAAGCTCATTTTTTGTAACTATTAATTAGTTATACTTGTAATGTTGACTTTGACATTTTCTAAGAAGAATAAGCACTCAATTAAGGTTGTTATGCATTCAATATTTGTATTATGTGATTTTCGCATTAATTTTTATGTTAATCATTAATTTTTGAAAAAAATTGTGATTATTATTATTATTTTGACATGAAATTCAGAAAACAAACTATTATTTAACCATTTTTAGTTAAAATTTTTCTATAAAAATTGTTATTTTAACATGTCATTTCTAGCAAAAAAATTATCAAAATGTGTAGTTTTTTAGTTATATTTATGTTAAAAATGATTATTTTTATGTCAATTTTTAAAAATTATTGTTTTTTAGAGACAATTATTTCATGTGGATTGAAAAATTAATTAACGGTGTGTAAATATGTAGAATATCGAAAATTCAAAATATTGGCCTTCTTCTTTAAATATACAAAATAATAAAAAGATTCACTGCAAAAAAAATAAAAATAAATAATTAAATATTAAGAAGAAGACCACTTAAAAAATGATTAAATTTAGGAAATAATAATTTACATTTCATACATTAGGAAATTTAAAGTCAAAAAATGGGTCTTTTAAAAAAAGAGCCTCATGCAGAATTACCACTTTTTTGAAGGAGCATGAAAATCACTACCATTCTAAAACACAATGTACATAAAAAAATATAAAGTTATAAAAACTATGCTCTAAAAACAACATGTGTATTCTGCATCACTCCTTTTCAAAATCGGCTCACTTTATGCTACCTCTACAAATGGGTAACAATATCAGTTCCTGTTTCAAAGTTTATATCTTTGTATCCTTAAGGTTAGGTTTTTGGGTCCTATGGTTCCTCCTCTCTCACGATTGTTGAAACCTTGTTTATTAGTGCTTATGACTATCTCCTTTGGCTTGGGGGGATTGATGAGGGGGAAGTCCCTATAAATGTATTCATGTTCATGGTACCTTTTACAACAAAAAGGATATGCTTATAATCAATGGGTTGTATGATATCCTCATCATGGGGGAAGATAAATATGGATTTCAATAGCGGCCCTGAAGCATTCATGTACACATATATCCTAACATAGGTATTGCACCTCTTGGATTTTTTTTATTTATGAGGATTTTACATAGTTTCCAATGGTATTTCCAATTCCCACCAAGATATATTCTTGCCAATATTTAGTTTATATAGCGTACAATATTTCCCATATAGGAGCAACCAAAAATGTTTTTTTATCTCGGTTGAAATAAGGCATCCATAACTCAATGAG
>APFE030270675.1:0-11033 GCA_000404065.3 Pinus taeda | reverse complement strand
TCCTTCTCCCACCCACAATGGAATCACATTGTTGGCATGAATAATTTGGTCTTTTGTGAATGTTGCGGCCATGTATAGAAAGCATAATTGCAAATGAATATCACATTTAACTCATGGAATATAGACGCAAGTGTCCAATTTATGCTTTATCGTCCACTTTTGCATGCAATTTTCTTTATTGATTCTTATTTTCAATGACCATCTACATTTATGCCTTACGACGTTTCTTTTGCAACATCTGGTGCAAATGCTAGTTATGTTTTTTTCCACCATTGTTAGACCAAATACTGGTACTGTATAAAACACTCTAAGCAACCCTGGACATGCACGTCAGCCAACGTTAGAGCGTCTGCCATAAATGTAAATGGAATCTTAGTTATTTACAAGGCCCTTACCGGTAAACCTTTGCCCGTCAAACTGCTAACGGTCCACATCGCGAATTTTTTTGTAAATAGTCAAATCTCGATTTTTTTGTAAATACTCAATACTCTTAATAATTATTGATTTTTTTTTTTTGTTTTTTGTTTTCTTTTTCTAGAATCATTTCCAGAGTTCCATGAATTGTTTTAATAGATGAAATGGAATTGTTTTAATAGATGAAAAAATAATTAGTACAAGTTAATTTGTAATATAAAAAGGGTTATATAATGATTTAAGTTTCAAAAGAGTATGCTTACTATTTTTTTGGGCTAAAAGTTGATAAATTCGGTAAAAGTTTATTTTGTTTAAAAGAGTAAAAATTCATCTTTTAATATTTAATTTACTTTAAAGTTTTTGTTTTAATGATTTTTTAATTTTTTTTTTAATTCAAAATTTATTTTATATTTTTATATTAATATATTTTTTGTAATTGTAAATTTAAATATTTAATAGTATTTATTATTTATAATAATAAGTATTAACTATTTTGTTAATATATTTATTTTTGTTTTTGTTTTATTAAATATTTATTTTAAAAAAAATTGTATTTCAAAAATTTTGATCTGACCACTTGATAAATTTTAGTTTAAGGTAAATTTATTATATTAAGCAATAATAATAATAATAATAATTTTGTGTTTTTTGTTTATTTTTAAATTTTACTTACTTAATTTAATTAAATCAAATGTTTTATTGGATAATTAATTATTAAACCTATTTATTTTTTATTTTTATGTAATTTTGATAAAAGTCAAATGTTAACAAAATTATTAACAAATTACATCTTACCATGCATAAACCTCGAAAATATATTTAACATTATAAAATAATTCAAACTCCATTTTTTTTTTAATTTTACTTTTTTAATTTTACCTTGATAAAAAATAATTTGACAATATAACTTCAAAAACACTTCAAACTATTATTATCATTTTATTTAGGTCTAGGATTTTCCATAAATTTCACATCACATAAGCAATGGAGTTGTCTATAATGCGACTTTTTGGAGATTCCGGTGACGGAATCTGGCAGAAGAAATTGAGGTTAAATCTTGATTTGTTGCAGTTAAAATGGGTTTTTCACTGCATATTTGGATTCAGCACCCTAAAAAAGCCCTGGGACGCTTTGATTGTGCAGAAACTAGCTATCAAACTTGCGATTCGTATAAATTGTTGCGGGATTTTGACCGGAAAAACCCACCAAAAAAGCTTTCAAAAAGTCGCTTTATAGACAACTGCCATAAGCAATTGCTTAGTATGTAAAAGTTTTCGTATTTTTCGTTGGGAATTAAAGCGCCATTCTACATCCCATTATCCTTTAAAATTTAGGCTTTCGCATTCACTTAACATCAAATAATTATTTATTAAGTTGATGGTAACTTTGATATTCTTTATAAATATCTATGACTTGTAATGTTTTTTTATTTTCATTAAATAAAAATTTTATTAATTTATGTTTCTTATAATTTCGTCCTACACTGTTGTATTAGTTTGTGATTTTTTTGTAATTTTATTAAAGTTTTTTGGAAATGCTAATTATTATATTTTTTATTTTTATATTTCTAATTTTTGAAAATATTATTTCTATTTTTCATTAGTTGAGTGAGTATTTATGTACATAATTTTAGTGGTGTAGAGTATTCATTTAATTTTGGTGTTTCTAATACATTGAAAAACAAATTTAAATAGGAAAAAATGAATTTTTTGATTGGTTGTTGTATAGACTCTGGCAATGGGTATCATGATTGCTTTGTAGTGGACACTTCAATCTATGTTATGCTCTATTGAAAAGGATTGAAAGCATAGGATTTACAATGTAGATCGACAACTGGGAGGGGATGAGGTCCCTTGTGCAAACAGGGAGGGAGGGTGTCACGCCCCTACACCTGCAATAGTCTTTCAACTCTTATAGTGAGGTGTGGCACTACCAACCATTTTCTTTTTACCAATACTTACGATTGGAGACTACGCCTAACATTCCATACTTAGTTTATTTTTTGTTACCAAGTCTTATTATTAGCCTTTATACCAGTGAAAGCCCATAACATTCACATAAACAGCATTATACAAGAGAAATGCACAACAGTATAAAGGGAGGGGCAACTCCCTGCAATATGAGTCTGCCCAAATCAATATATATAGTCTTCTTTTACAAGTACAAGTTAAATATTCGGAAACCCCAAATTTACACTTAGCCAATTTTCAACTTCAACAAACTCGGTTGCCCAACTCGTCGGCACCTCCACACGGTCGCCGCATGACTCACCAACCCTTCGTTCACCTCGTTGCATGATCGTGTTGTTTGCCCAACTTGGGCGTGCCTCATCGTAACCAAGTCGCCACACACGGGCGCCTCCGTACGAGTCACACCTTCATTCACAATCTCAACACTTCAACATTTCCACCGTTTTGTCTTGCACGACGCAGCCTACCCAAGTCACCCGTCCGCATGATTCTTTGTTTCGGCGTGCACTGCGTGCCCTCACCCGACTGCCCGTCCGTACGTCCACCCATTCACCCAACTCGTTCACCCAAGTCACCAAACAACTTCACCTGGTTTGCCCGAACGACCTCACCCGGGTCGCCACACGAATTTTCCCGGGTCGCCCGAACGACCTCACCTGGCTCGCCCGAACGACCTCACACGGTTTGCCTGAACGACCTTGCCCGAGTTTCCTGCCCGACGACCTCGCCCGAGTTCTACCTGAACGACCTCGCCCGAGTTCTACCTGAACGATTTTTCTGAATGACTTTCTTGAACAACTTTCTTGAACGACTTCTCGAACGAATTCTCGAATGACTTTCTCGAACGAATTCTCAAACGAATTTCTCGAACGACTTTCTCGAATGAATTCTCGAATGACTTTCTCGAACGACTTCTCGAACGACTTTCTTGAATGAATTCTCGAACGAGTTTTACACCCGAGTTCCGCCCGTCGTGCGGGCTCATCCACGCACCCAGAACTCCTTGTTCGAACTCGTGTTGATTAAATGATGGTCGTTTGCCTCCAAACATCCTCGAATATATACGGGCGGGTGGCGGGTTATGTCACTCGGCTGACCCACACCAAACGCCCAAGCCGACTCGTTCAACATGTGTTGTCTCGCCCAAGAGGAGTGTCGGCCCGCCCCCTCAACTTTCCCAACACCTTATAAACTCGTTTCTTGGCTCGTTTCATTTCATATTTAACACGTCCTCCACACGGTGGAGTCACCCTGCCTGTCGCACGGATCGCAGGTCCTAACATCCTCTCCCACTAGAAGTCATTGTCGTCCTCGACAATATCTCATCCTAGTAACCATCTGTCACCAAGATCACCATACCAAGATATACACCCCATCGGTATGTCATACATCGGAAATCATCTCAATCCATGATCATCAACCACCTTGTCACAATCTCCACATGCTGCTCCCCATCGTGAAAGGCTGGCCCTTCCATCTCAAGCTACATGCTTCCTGCAACATCTCGTGTCAACCTCATCATGTGTCGTCATCATGTGAACTGCTGCCATGATACTCCAACAAATGCTAACATCTCTCTTACACTGGATCCCCTCATGACTCGAACTAGTTAGGTGATCAGTCCAACTATCACGCTCAAACCATGAGAATGCACATCCTCATGCCATCATCAGTCATTTCTCAGAACATTCCATCACATCCTCAACTTGATCAAGAATCCATCTCCATACAAGTGTAAGCCATGCTCAGGTCCATGAAGTAGCCCTCATCTCATCTGCAACATGCTGTCCATGATGTCTGGTACTAATGTGCTGCATGAAATCAGTCACATCTACCCCAACATCATCATCCATATGTGTATCTCCTCAATATGAAGAGATCATCTCATCAAACTTCGACTCTCGATGTGCCACATCCAGGTCCATGAAGCAATCTCCATCATATCTGCAATGTGCCATCCCTCAAGTCTGCCATAGAAACAAGTATATACCTGTCTCATCTATCCATGTGATGCCCATGATCATAGATCAATCAACTCCCATGTGACCAAAAGTTGTTAAGTCTCGGCTCAACCCATGCCCAAGTGTTGCCACTAAGACATCATCATCATTGTAACTCCATTACTCCAAAGTGTCTCATATCGATCCTCCACATCAAGTCACTCTTTCAAGCCATTCCCATACATGTACTTGAAAGTATGCACCCCATGATGCATCAAAGTCTCTGACCTCAGTGCCTCAATGCATCAGATCCTCTAAGTCCACCATATATGAAGTCGCTAAAAGTCACAACCTCATGTCATCATGAGCTCCATGAGTCATCTCCAACCAACATCTCAGCAAGCATACAAGTCTCAGCCCAAAGGTCTCTGCAAGATGCCTCATCTCTCCATGTAGTAGGAATGCTCCATAGCCTGCTCACAACTCCATCCAAGTCCATGGTCTTGTTGTACAAGAGTGCACAACCTCTCCATCGTCTCATACATAAAACATCTCCATGTCACACCAGCAAATCCACCTGCACAACATCCCTGCCTTGGCACTCCTCATTGGATGCCCATAAGTGACACCTCTACAAGTGCTGCTGCATAATGTCCTTGCATAAGACCGCCATGCTCCATGTCTCCAACATGATGTCCATGACTAAATTGCCCATGTAGTCGAGCCAAGTAGACTCATCACAACAATCGGTCATCCTCATCCAAGTCTGTAATCTTCGGTCTAGTGAACTCAGTCACCTAACCATATCATCATCATTACAAGTCCCTTCAATCATAGCTCACCCACTAAAGGTTCCACCAAGACTATCTCTTGGTCTCGACCATGAGAAGTCCACCCAAGTATCATCATACCTCAAAAGTGTAACCTCCAACCTGTTCATGAGTCATTCCGGGCACTTAGCCAATTCTCCATGTGGCTAAAGCATGACCCAATCCTTTGCAATGATCACCATGTTCCTCCCTTGTCACGGGCCTTTGCACCTTCTACCATAAGGTCACAAACAACCCCAACAAGTCTTGCAACAATCAATAGTCCTTGCTTCTCCATACAAAGTCTCATCATAGACATCCATGGTAAGATGCTCCCTTGCATTGGCAAACTGATTTTGCCCTTCCCTGCATACGATCCATCTACCAAATGCTTAAGTGAAACACAAGTATCAATACTTACTTCATCATCATCATGAGGCTCCTCCATATGAGTATCCTCATCCATCCATGTCTGCAAACTGCATGATTCTGGTCCAATTCGATCAACCTCAAGTTCATCCTCCATCGTTGTCACATCTGCAACATCCTCAATCATCACGGCTTCCTCTTTCTTGTTAGCACAATCTGCAACTTCATCTTGCTCCATTGTCCAACCAAGTTGAAGAAGATCGTCTTCAACATTATTTTCCAAGACTTCAAGTTCCTTTCAAATCCGAGGATTCTCTTCTTTCATCTGCTTCAACTTGTATAAGGTAAGCAAGAGCTTCCCTTCGAATTCTTCCAAACCTGCCATGCCTTGTCGTTTAGCTTGGCCCAAGCACAAAGCTTCACTTCTGCTAAACCCGTTTCACCATTCACCTAAATCACCCTGATATTCCACCTGTCACCTGCAAGACTTGAACTTCCTTCCAAGTCTTCAGTCTTCGTAGAATCAACTCCTTGATTCAGTTCACCAACTCTAATACCACCTGTCACGATAGTGTAGTGGGATTAGCACTTCATCGTCAACCCGGTCATCAGCCTACTCTGATACCAATTGTCACGCCCCTACACCTGTGGTAGTCTTTCAACCGCTTATAGCGAGGTGCGGCACTACCAACCGTTTTCTTTTCACCAATAATTATGATTGTAGACTATGCCTAACATTCCATACTTAGTTTATTTTTTGTTACCAAGTATTATTATTAGCCTTTATACCAGTGAAAGCCCATAACATTCACATAAACAACATTATACAAGAGAAATGCACAACAATATAAAGGGAGGGGCAACTCCCTACAATATGAGTCTGCTCGAATCAATATATATAGTCTTCTTTTACAAGCACAAGTTAAATATTGGGAAACCCCAAATTTACACTTAGCCAATTTTCAACTTTGGCAAACTTGGTTGCCCAACTCTTCGGCACCTCCGCACGGTCGCCGCATGACTCACCAACCCTTCGTTCACCTCGTCGCACGATCATGTTGTTTGCCCAACTTGGGCGCGCCTCATCATAACCAAGTCGCCACACACGGGCGCCTCTGCAAGAGTCACACCTCCATTCACAATCTCAACACTTCACCATTTCCATCGTTTCATCATGCACGACGCACCCTACCCAAGTCACCCTTCTGCACGATTCTTCGTTTTGGCATGCACGACGCACCCTCGCCCGACCGCCCGTCTGCACGTCCACCCATTCACCCAAGTCGTTCACTCAAGTCGCCACATGACTTCACCCGAGATGCCACATGACTTCACCCGGTTCACCCAAACGACCTCACCCGGGTCGCCACACGACTTCGCCCAAACGACCTCACCCAGCTCGCCCAAACGACCTTACCCAGTTCACCCGAACGACCTCACCCGAGTTTCCTGCCTCACGACCTCGCTCGAGTTTTGCCTAAACGACCTCGCTTGTGTTCTGCTTGAACGACTTTTCTGAACGACTTTTTTGAATGACTTTTTTGAACGACTTTCCTGAATGACTTTCTTGAGCGACTTCTCGAACGAATTCTCAAACGACTTTCTCGAACGAATTCTCGAACGACTTTCTCGAACGAATTCTTGAACGACTTCTCGAATGACTTTCTCAAACGAATTCTCTAATGACTTTCTTGAAAGAGTTTTACACTTGAGTTCTGCCCGTCGTGCGGGCTCATCCATGCACCCAGAACTCCTTATTCGAACTCGTGTTGATCGAATGATGGTCGTTTGCCTCCAAACGCCCTCCAATATATACGGGCGGCCGACCCACACCAAATTCCCAAGCCGACTCGTTCAACATGTGTTGTCTAGCCTAAGAGGAGTGTCGGTCCGCCCAACTCATGGGACTGCCCCCTCAACTCGCCCACCACCTTATAAACTCGTTTCTTGGCTTGTTTCGTTTCATATTTCGCACGTCCTTCATACGGTGGAGCTACCCTACCCATCGCACGGACCACAAGTCCTAACAAAGGGGGAGAGGGGTGCGTGAACTCTCATGGTTCCTCCCTCACACTTCCAATAAAGTGAATTTTACGTGAAATACTTGCCATATGGTTAGTTATCTAAATTCAATGTACATCAAGTGCAAAATAGGGGGCAATTAATTGTGCGGAGAAACCTGATGGTTGTGGTGGCCCTTATTATTTCGTTGGCATGTTGTCACCTTATTTTATATTAGGTTTCAAAGGAGTTGCACAAAAACCACTTTGTAGATCATCTGATATCCGATTTTGAAAATGAAGACGAGATTTGGTTGCAAGCTATAAAGACTTGGTGTGGAACCTTCTAAAACCAAGGACTTGATTATGATGGGAATCGATTTCATTAAGTGACATGAATCTTTTACCCTCGATTTTGTCTATGTACTTTATTTTAAAATGAAGGTAGGCGCTAGTGTGGTTGTGGGTGGAAAAATTATTTTACGAAAAAATTACGTCTTATTGATGAACTATAATGATTAATGAAAATGATGGAATTGTGTTTATGAGCTTAGATTTGTGGAACATCAAGAGAAATTCGATAACATAGGTGCTAAGATTAGATATCCTCGAAAGTTAGAATTGGCAAGTATTATGGAAAGGAGGTTCAATTTGGCTAATTCTTGTCAGTTCACAAAATCAAATTGTTGACAGTTCGAATTTCTTTCATTCAATAGAGTTCTGGTGAAGGTATGAAACCGCAATTGCCACCCCCTTTGGTGATGGGTACCCTCCCGTAATTCACAAGAAGCATGGACCTTAGCAAGTAAAGTAATCATCATTAAAATGATAGGGTAGAACTCTACGATGGAACCCAAAGTGTGGACCCCCCTTCTCCCTTATTGTTGATGTCACAGGATGGTGCCCCAAAATCGTTATGAGTCATTGATTTTGAGGGGCGAGTAGAACCATTGTGTTAGTGGGGATAGAAATTGAAGTGGGTTATAGCCGTGGAAGTTACATGCATACATATGTATGTACATATCTACACACACACACACACACACATATTAATTATGGGTGAGGGTTGTTGATTGCGATTAACCAAGGGCATTGGATTTCATCAGGGGCATAAATTTATTTTAGCGTCAGTGCTAGTTTGGGGGAAATACGATCTTGGAGCATTGGATCTAAAAGATCCTTGGCATTGGATGTCATTAGACTGCAAATCCATTTTAAACCCCTATGGTAGTGGTAGCCACATGTAAGATTCATGTTGGCCCAAATCTGTGATATCCATAGATAAAACATCGATATGCATGCACAACCATTCTAGTTGTTTCACATTCCCCTGATAAAGACTCTGGAATAATTACCTTGATTCAACATGACTCTGCTTGCAATCCAGTAGCCCCAGCCTTTGTTTCCAGAAGAGAACTCTGTCCTCCAGATGATTGAGTAACAAACTGGTCAAAACCTGTTCATAGACCAATTACAGCAGCTCAATCTATCATCACAGAGATAGATGGCCAAGTCATTACTCATTTTCCCAGAGATCAGTCAGCTCAGCATGGTGGACCCTCTATCACCATAATTCCTACTTCTGTTACAACCAATCAATTACATCCTGTATAGTCACAGCCACCGCAACAAATTGTAATCGGCTCAACATTTTTTGAGTCACTCAAGAAACTATTTACGCAACCATGTCCAAATCAAGTATTTAGTTCTGTCTGTGACCATCCTCACTGCTCCAAGACTTTCTGTTAGTTTTCGTCAGATCCTCCTACACCTCATGGAGAGTCTTCCAGCAATCACTGTGTAAATATGATAAAGTTTGTACCATCTTCTGATGACTCTTCTGATGAAAGTTACAAACAAGTATCTTTCTTTAATGTACATGAAAAGCTTCTTGTTGACTCAATCACCTTGATCTCATCTCATGGTCTTGGTTTTACCAATTCTTCTACCATTCCTAATTATAGAATAAATCCAATAGACAAGATCCCTAAATCTGTTGAGATTCCTTCTAATGAAGAAATCATTGAATTTTTGAAGATTTTTAAGGGAATAGGTCTGTATAATCCAGAAGATTCTTGGAAAAAGAAGATGTTCAATTGGGACAACTACACACATGAAAAAGAGCATCTCTACATGTAGGAAATCCTTCTCTTGGAAAAGAAAGAGAAAAAATTTCAATGAACAAAACACTGCTGCATGGAAAACATGGATGAAAGCACAAAGTCAATGGATAGCATTCTATGAATGGTATTATCCTTCTACAAGTTAGATAGAAGAATCTTTTATCAAACAATTCAGAAATGAAGCCAAGCAAAAAAGGATCAAAGAACCAGAAAAATTTGTAGAAGAAAAATTGGAGAAAAATCGTGTTATTATTCCTCCATCTTTGCAAGCCCCAGTCTTCAGTCCAAAAATCCAGAACATGCTATCTAAGCCCAATGTTCCAAAATCATTAATAGCTGTTAGAGTTAAATGAGAAGAACTGGTCAAAAATATATGCTCGCAGTTCCATGTAAATATGATTAGATCCAGAACTCCTAGCAAGCACAAATGGGAACTCCTTGATTGTTTCGTATTGGAGAGAAAAACAGAGTTTCCACCTTGGAAAATTTTTGTTATTCGGCAATGGGATGGAAAAATGTACAACCTTCTTCCTTCCCATCTTGATGACAATTCACTTTCTGCCAAAGATTCAGTAGCAGCCACCAACTGGACTAGTCTTGCACTATCTAGTTTGGAAAAATTTCTTAGAAATAAATTTGATTCGGTAGAAACTGCCTGTTCTGAAATGAAAGTCATGCTTGGCAGGATTATGCAAAAACAAGATTATAATACTGTATGTTTGAATGATAGTGCCAAAACTCTCGCTGGGAATGATCAAACCATAGCTCAGAGTCTTGATAAGTTATCTTTATAGACGGAGAAGAAGATCCATGAAGCTGTTGTCACTCATGGGAAAGAACTTGTTAAGGTTAACACTAGCCTTGACATCGACAAAAAACAAGTATGGACTGTCTCAACAGGGATAGAGTCACTGAAGAAAAAGCCTAGTGTAGAGGCATGCAGGTCCAAAGCCTCCAGTCCCATACTCAATAACACCATCAGTGGAAAGTCTGATTAGAGCTCCTAGTGTAATAAACTTTCCACCTCCTACTTCCACCCATCCTTATTCTCTCTTTGCTAATCCGAGTTTCTTTGGTTCATCTCCAAAAACACCAGAGAAATCCCCTAAAGAAGAAGAAACCACAGAATTCAAAGGAAGTGTTTCTGAATTTTTCTTTGGTCAATGTTCAGAAGATAAGGATGATTGTAGAATTGAGGCTTCTGTGATCCATCATAATTGTAAAAAGAGATTCTGCATAAATCAGATAAAAAGATCATTGTCGACGCGTTTCGAACCAACCAGTGTGGTTCATCGTCAGGACAAGTTGAAGAAACAGATCTGGCCTAGCGAGTTAAATAGACTGAGTAGAGACTCCAACGGCTACATAACAGCTATATTTGACTTTAGGACCTAGGTCATAATTATAT